>QVNW01000930.1:0-34432 GCA_014825475.1 Pseudomyrmex flavicornis | reverse complement strand
TTTATATGACTTGTATTCCCATCCATACATGGCCAAATAACCCACCCCTATGGGATATATGGCAAAAATGCAAGGTTTTTTTAAGATTTGTTTTAAGATATAAAGAATAAAGATTTTGTATTCGTGATTTTTTTATAATAAAAAACAGTTTAAAGTTTTTCTTGGTATAATTAATTTGTCTTTAACATTGTAAATACTATTTGATAAATTAAGTTTTCGATAAGTGCGGCTCATATGCCGGAGTTACCCTAAATATAATATATATTACAGATATATAAATATCGTATTGTAGCTCTTATTATTGATTATCGGGAAAAAAATGTTATTTATAGAAAAACTGATGAAACTTTTGATTAGATCTTACTGCAGAATTTCGAAATATGCTCTCAAAAGTAATGAGATTTTCTAAAATAAAGATCTACGACTTCATCCGTCAGATTTAAATGTAAAATCTTCACTGGTCTCTATTGCAAGAGCCAGTGTGCTCTGCAACTTTATGTACGAATGAACGAATTTAGGTGAATGGGCATTGACCTGGAAGGTAGAGAAATGCGCGGGTGTGGTGCGCGCCGATGTGTCACGCAAGAATTTAAAAACGTCGAAGCAACAATTTCACAATCGCGCATTTGCTAAATTGAAACCGCGGATTTTCACAATCGCACAATTTTTATACACGAAGAAAGATGTAAAAGGCAATAACACGCTAAGTTATAGGATAAAATAGTATACGCGACTCTCTTACGGACGTTAGAAAAGGACCAAAGAGGGAGGCAGAGGAAGGGGGGAGAGAAGGACATTCTCATGAAATTTTGAGATTGTACTTATCGTACAAGCGGTCTGAAGACAGCGCGGGCGACGTCTGTTACGCGCGCGCGCATACATAATGTAATGTTTGAAGCATACGTCTTTTGTGTCGCAAGAATGGACTAAGGGTACTAGACACGATGATATGTATCGTAAGAGTGCGTTGTTACTAAACACAATGATGCTGTGCATGTATTCGTCGTGAAAACGCAGTACGCCATACATTCGGGAATCCGGCGCATGGCGCCGTGACGTTTGAATCGATCGTGTGTGCGATTGTAGTACAAGGCTTGGTGAAATTCACGCGAGTAAACGTTGGATTTTGTTTGTAACCCTGGGTGCATGTATCACCGCACAAATAGATTAATAATTAATTTATTGATTAATATGCGC
The DNA here is from genome assembly GCA_014825475.1 of Pseudomyrmex flavicornis. NCBI lineage: Eukaryota > Metazoa > Arthropoda > Insecta > Hymenoptera > Formicidae > Pseudomyrmex > Pseudomyrmex flavicornis. Next base: position 33,235 of record QVNW01000930.1, on the reverse strand, counting down.
ATTAATTCTAGCGAAGTATGAGTTATGTCAATATAAATGTGCAAAATATGTACACAATATACATGTGCAAATTATATACATATAGGTATTCATATTAATTAACTACGACAAGATAGATATATTTCACGTGGGAGAAAAACGCGCGGGGAAAAAACAAATTGCGTAACAAACTTACTCGTTTGGAGCGTTTGGCGAATGATACAAATTCAAATCCTGGAATACGATCTGTACTCGTTCCTTTCCCCTTCCTTGAAAATCGTATGTACACTGCGACCTGGCTGGATATGAATTCGGATACGACGGAGACGTGACCACGCCTGTTTTCGTTAAATCACTGTTGTAAACCATGTCGCAGAGGGACGCTGTAACAAAGAGAAAACGCAAGTGACTTAACGAGCGGTAACAATCGACGAATAAAAATACCAAATACGAGGAAAAGTAATTAATTGACGCGCGGAAGAAGAAAGAAGAAAAGGCCAATTAAATTATGCGACAGCTTTTCTCGTTGCAGCGTTTATTTATTTATTTTTTTTTTGTTTTTTTGTTTTTAGTTTTGCGCGCGCTGCAGAATAATATACGTTGTGTATGAATTAAATTATGAATATATTTTACGTTTTAATTACAAGCGCTTGCACATCGACGGCTCGCTATGCAAACGAGAGAGCTGTTGCGTCGCGGGAATGTGCGTTATACGAAAATCGCGCAAAGACTACAAAAATATGATAATAATTACGGCATACACTTATTTATGAAAATGAATTGTTCCGAATTATAATATATATATATGACAAATTTCAAAAACGCTGGAAACATTTTTGTTTGCTTACCAAACGATAACAAATAAATTTCGATCAACTTATTTTCACATGTATTAAATTATTTTCACATAAAATGAAATTGATGTATAAAGTATTAACGCACATTTACACCTAAGTTTTTTTTTGCGTCACACTTCTTTTCATCGTTCGCCATCCTTATGAATCCTTATATTATCTTTGCGAATTTGCATAAATGTTAAGATTGAAGGAGTCTCACAAGAAGCAAGGTATGAAATTATTTAATGTGATAAATATCTTAACCCGCGTTGCCGCGTATAACGGCACCACGATTGTATAGCGCATATTCGTTTCGAGTCTCTACGCTTTAATCTTCCTGACAGTTATTAATCTTTCCGTAATTTAACGCTAGAATCGCTGAGGTGCGCTTCGCAAGATGAATCTTCCGAAGAAATGCCGTCATTAGGCAACCCCTGGCGTTACGTGAGATCTCCGCGTACTTGTATATTTCCCCGCGAATATATTTTCTACGATTCTCAGAAGTTCCCTCTCCCTCTCTCTCTCTTTCTCTCTCTCTCTCTCTCTCTCTCTTTCTCTTTCTCTCTCTTCCTTTTGCAGTAAACAGAGTAATGTCTATTCGTGCATAAACTTAGTTTCTAAAATACAATTTGTAGAATTTCAGTTACGATGTCTCTCTGCTCGTTCAAGGAATTAAAAATGTCTTATCTGTCTAATAAATCATTATAAAAAAAAAAATTCAAAATTGCACACTTAATTGCGAGAAATTGCTTGAATATAGTCGCGATAATTATTGGAAATTATCTGCCTAAATAAATCGTTCATGCACGGACAATCGCGCTTCAGAGGGTGTTAACTTACCGTTGACTTGGTTCAGGGACCAACCAGCGGTAATTAATATTGCTACACGATGCGTGTAATCGGAACGCTGAGAAGCTGGCTTAGAAATGTAATAATGCATCATTGAATATGAGCCTTTCGTAATTCATCGTTCGGTTGCGCAATATAATGGTTCGAAATATGTGTTCGCGAATAGGGGATGCGAAAAAAATTCGATAAAACTGTCATTTGGCTAGGTTCACCGTTCGTGAAGCCTCGCGACTCTCTCTCGCAGCCGACATGCAAGGCCGACAATAGCTTTTATCGAGTTTAGAGAAAAAAAGTGACGCAATATCTCGACCAAGCAGCTGCCTAACGACTTTTGTACGATGTCAACACACACGATGCACACGCACACACACACATACATACACACACACACACACACACACACAATATAACATCTTATTTAATTCTTTGACCTGACGAGAAAAAATATTTGTATCATTTCCGACGCCTAACGCTTTTAACAGTCGTGCTCAAAAGGGAACGACAGCATTGAGAACGAGAGGACTCGATGTACTGAGACTGGAAAGGCGCAAGATATCAATGTATCGGTCGTGCCGTCGTCAGTCATGAATGTTGCACGAGTGTTTGTATCAGAAGCGTACTTATCTCGAACTTTGCATTGCTACGAGAATATCGGAAATATTCGTTCGTGCTCAATCTCTCTCTTCTTTTGATCTGTTCTCTTCTTTTAGTGTCGTTCTAGCTCGACTTCCGCTTTGAGTTTATACCTACGGTAATGTCTTCAACATATGAAAAAAAATATATATCGAGAAAAAAATATATATATATATATATCAATTGAATATTTTAAGTTTAATGTTGTTTTTGTTTGCTAAGTGAAAAAAAAGACAGCTTCTCACATTCAATATTAATATATTCTTAGACGAAAGAGAGAGAGAGAGAGAGAGAGAGAGAGAGAAAGAGAGATTTTATTCTTAGATGGAAAAATTGCGTCTTCCATTAATTTTCTCTGTCGTTTCTTGGTCGTTCCGTCAATTCTCATTCCAACGGCATATTATTGGAAATGCTGAAAATGTGCATTATGCCGTGCTATAATGGCCACCGCCGTCTAAAGCTTTCTTATTGTTGAGCAATGCGTTGCACCATATATATATATATATATACATATACATATACATATACATATACATATACATATACATACATATATATATATATGTGTGTATATGTATATGTATATGTATATGTATATATGTATATGTGTATATGTATATGTATATGTGTGTATGTATATATATACATACACACACACATATATATATTTCCGGGAAAACTTAGGGAAATATGCACACCGCAAAAATAAAGAAAGCACATAGAAGCGGACATTACGATTTTTGCGGGCACCTAATGTCGTGAAAATAGTATGCAATAATGGCCTTGATGACGCTATGTTGACCACGTTTAACGATATTCGATTAAAAGTACATTAACTCGTTCCGCAAATCGGGCGCATTTCTGTACGCCTCTTTCTATTAATTGATTAATTCGCAAAAGTATACATACAAACAATTTAAAAAATCCCAAAATTATGAAAATTATTATTTATTAATCTGTAGATATGTGTATATATATATATGTTTTTCTCTAAATATTATATAATAATCGCTGAGTTATCGGCGCGTTTGAATATCGTTTATAAAAAAGGGAATTAAGTAACAGATCGGAGAAAGAAGAGATGCGCCAGAAAAGCGGCAAAACGTTTTAATTTGCATTCATGAGCCGTCCTCAAAATTCTCAGAGTCACCAAGGTATTCCGAGTAAGTCTCCCGTTATATCTCAGGAAACGAATTCACTTACGACGATCAATTTCTATACTCGCGAAGGATATTGTGCTGTCAGACGTGGTCTGCTCCAGAGAGATTGGCAATCGACGGTTTTTAGAATAGCAATCATTGCTTATGTAAACTGTCATATATTATGTATGAGGGACGATATCAAGAAAGAGAACGGAACATTTATGTTCGCCTTTTATGCGGAAAGAGATGGCAGAGAAAAATAGCGTTGCAGACGCTAATCAGTAAAACGCCGCGCGATTAACACTTTAATCCGTATAGCGGCGCAATTTAAACGCGTCGTGTCGCGTTTTATTCACGAAAAAAAAAAGAGGCACTTTCAAAACCGCTTCCCCCACGGTGACGATTTCACCACGTCGGTTTAGAAACTTTCGCGTCGCGTCGAGTAATTGCGCATGGACGCAACACACGGTGTTGAATACGCGCGCGTTGCAACGCGGCGTTGTCGGAATAGTTTTAAGCTCGTTTTACTGGCGACGCATACAAGGCAGGTATATATTCGCAATCTACATGCATAGGCGGTGGTCAGCGCGCGAGAAAAGGCTCTCGCCGCGGTGTTTCCGCGATATAACATAACGTAAAACCGTTGACAATCCCGGGTCTCGCCACAATCGCGGATTTCCTAATTAAACAGCACATTTAGCCGGGGAACAACTGAGTCAGCAGCCGCGCCGCCCGCCGCCGCCGGGCCGGCGGGTATTAATAATTTACGAACTTTGTTGAAATTAATTTGAACGCCATTTGCGAGCCGCGTCTTGGCGGTAAGTCCTGTCCTAACTCCGCAGATTTAAGCAACTCGCTTCTCTCCCCACCATTTTCTACCCAACTCTATATCCGCCCCTCACTCAGCAGAATTTCGTAACGGGAGATATATCCGCATGGCTTTCCGGTTCCGCTCGAATGATGAACGTTCATATTTTCTTGCGCATTTTGGCGTAACCGCGAATACGAACATCCGTGCGCCGCCCGCTTGTAGCCAGTAGTTTGCCGTCGACAGCAAAAAGTTTTGTCGCACTGCCATGAAATGTAATTTAGACTTTAAATTAGAGTTTTTACGCACTTCTCCCCGATAATTTTAAAGCGATAATTCCACAAAAAAAAATTACTTTTTCTAGTTACGCGATAATATATACACATATATTGTTACTTTCAGCTTTGCGTAACTCGCGGCTATATAAATGTATATGTATATATATATATATGTGTGTGTGTGTGTGTGTGTGTGTGTGTGTGTATGTGTATCTAACGGAGGGTATTCTCTCCACAACTCTTTATGCAAACATGATGCAGAAATAAAATTGTCAAAAAATAAATGGGAGAACATTTTGTTCTCTCCTCGAAATCTGCGAATTCTATATTCGCATTCGTATGACGTAAACGCGTCAAACGCATTCGCGGAGAATATATGAAAGTTCGCGTGCGTTCGATACAGACCTGAGTTATGATCTCGTGAAAAAAATATGACCGATCAATCACGCGGCATATCGGTTCGGCGCGCCGCCGAATAATTTGAGAAATGAGAGAAATTGAGTTTCGGCAAAAATATTGTTTTTTTTTCATGATGTCACGTGTGTTTGTAGGTGCGCGAGATAATTGATTAATTACAAAGCTTTCCGGACAATAGCATCTTAGTGCATAAGCGCCGCTAAGTGCTCTTTATAAAGCGTTCTTTTTCTTCCTTTATGCATCTTCTTCATGCACAACGCCGGATAGCTGCTACGAATAGATGAAGATAAAAAAGATGTAGCCTGCGGCCTAGAAAAAGGTTATCACCTACTTTATCCGGCTAGCGAGCAGCTCGTTTATCGTTTGCAGGCGCATTAAGTGACCTTTGAGATCGCAAGTTCAGCATACTTTATTATTCGGCAAAAGGTCAATAGTTCATCATGTAATTTTATCTCTTGCAATAAACTGTCGGAACATAGAAACTAATGTAATATTGTTTCCCTGATTTGTTTTGCACGAATTTTAAAAGAAGCTTTCATAAAAATGCAGCTTTCATGAAAATGCAATTTCTGATTCAATGACAGAGAGAGAGAGAGAGAGAGAGTACGTGCGCGAGAAAGAAATATTTGACAAATACCGCAAATAATTGAAAAGGTTGATGCAAAAAAAACCGTGCCGCTTTATTTGCGTCTTGAAAACAAACGCTTTTTCATATGACGTTTCCCGGATGTCCTTAAAAATTCGAAACAGTATTGAACTCTCCGCAGAAACTTTTCTCTCTCCTGCCAAGACCGATAATCAAAAAACTCTTGAATCTCCCACGAGCGACGAAAAGTCCACAAAACTAATTCATCAAGAGAGACACAATGAATTTTGTAACACGCGACAGTGTCCAGCGCAGCGATACAATCGACATGGAAGTTCGACCGATACCAATCTTCTTTCTTCGACGGTATTTAATGTCATCGATAAGAGAAAAGAGACGGGAGTGGCGTGACGCACGTCGGAAACAGACCAGCGCGCGGTCTTTTACCAGAGAATTTTGCGAGATTGGCGCGCCGCGGATATAGCGGCGGTTTTGTCTCAGGAACAAGTCCGTAAAACTGGATCCGCCGGCGAAGAAACGAAGAGGAAACGAGACAGAGGGGACAAGCGGACGGAGCTTCTCCGCGCCGGAGAGAAGATAAGGGTGCCGGGAACGAATAAGGAAATGAGAGAAGAGAGAGAGAGAGAGAGAGAGAGAGAGACGCGCGGGAGAGACAGGTGCGGAAGGAAAATACCAAGGGACGGAATGAGAAGGAGGAAGAGGAGAAGGAGGACGGAGCGGAAGGCAACTTACTTAACGTTGCTACAAAATGGAACGGTAACTAATTCCGACTAGGTCGGCTGATTTATCGGCTTTTCGCACCGCGTCGTCGCACTTTGTCGCTGCTTTCCCAATGATGCCGCTCGACTCGTCTCGTCGTCTCCCGTTCTCCCATCTTTGCCTCTCCCGTTGGCACACCCGCCGTTCGATGCGACCTCGGTCTGTCTATTGTGCTGTTTGTGCCTCGTAAATTATAATTAGATTATTTTCTGCATTTACAGATATAAGACAGCGCGGCGTTTTCCTTTTTCTTTCATTTTTTTCTCTCTTTGTTGTTACTGTCGTCGACGCCGGTCGTCATCTTTTTTTATCGCCGTCGGCAGCCAGTTCTCCCTAGCTGTTCGCCTCGCGGCCGAATATTTTGATCGATATCGTTTCCAACGTTCGATCGCCATTTCCATTAGCTGATGAGCCGCTCTCTCGCGCTACTAGAAAAGAATAGAAAAAGTTCGCGGACGAATGGCGCGTGGAGTTGCGATAGAGGAGTGGTGTGAGTGCGAATGCTCGCACTTTATATGACGGGCGGTGCCGGGCGCGCGTTAACGTCAATGAAATATTTAATCTTTGCGCTTCTCGTACTTTATGCATCGCTGCACACTTCTTTCCAGTTTCTCCCGATAAAAAACTACTAACTCCGAATAAGTTAATCATAGGCAGTATTTTGCAGAGCAACAATCTTTCAATTTCAACGATTATGCCGGGCCTTGATGAATTTACATCTTTGTTTTGCGACGAAAGGATTAAACGATGTATTTCTCATTTCTGTCCCGCGTCGAATCGATACCCGCAGGACGCGCGAGATCAGTATGTCGAGACTCTGATGTATGATTCCATAGGTGGAACATCTCTCATCTATCAATGCCAACAAGCTCGCGCGGAGTTCGTCCATCGAGATCTCAATTAGCGACGATAAAGCACGTAGTATGAATGAACCGTCCGTGTCCCGAGCAACAACTTCGTAATCCTCACAAACTCTGTTATAAACTTAATCCTTTCAGCGTTAAGTCGTTGCAAAATACTTGTTACACGAGCGTACTCAATGCGGTCAAATGATGCGGAAACTCCGAGTAAGCAGCCGACACGTATGCACAGCCGAGAACGCGCATCAAGCGAACAGTAGCTTGGGAGAGCGCAATCAGGAACGATTCTTTGACGATGACAAGATTTAACACGAAGGAAGAAAAGAGTACAGAGAAAGAGAGAGAGAAAGAGAGAAAGACACTGGATATCCCGAGGCAAAATATCGCGCGCGTGTTAAAAAAAAGGCGTAGAATGAATTAATTACCATGAAAAGAGAATCTCGTCCTTTATGAAAAAGTATTACGTCTGAAATGTAAAATCGTTCCTCTTTCTCTAATTTTGCCTTTCTCCGCCAACCGTGGCTGCTCAACGACGTGATCTATCTTAAAGAACCGCACGAGAAATTAAAAGCGAGTTTGAAAGATGCTTTCGAAATGTATCTCTCCGCAGCACTCTATTTCTTCGCTTTTATATATGTATGTACACACACACACGCACACACCGATTTACACACACACACACACACACACACACATATATATCTCGAGAGAAATGGAATTGCGCGAATTGGTTTCGGAAGGATAATTGCCCCTCTTCGCGCGATTAGACCTTCGCGTGTAACGGGCGTATCTCGTGTAAATGTTGGGCCAATTGTAAAACGCAGTTTTCACAGCCACGTATCTCCGTCAGACATCCGTTAAGACCACAAGCTAACGGGATTCAGAGCCCGCGCGAAACGACGGCCATTTTTCACCGAGAAGAGAAGGTACCTGCCTCCATCCTTTTATTTTTTCCACACGTTCGTTGGACTCGGGACGATCGGTAATCGTGACAGCCGATCGTTCTTCCGGAATTCAGCCGGAGGACACAAGAGTTTTCCCCCTCTCTCTCTCTCTCTCTCTTCCTTTCTTCTCTCCTTATTCACTCTTTCGCACTTTTTTTTCCTTCACTCTCTTTCTGTTTCTGTAACCTCGCGTTTATATCCTGGAATCGAAGAGGACGAGGCAGGTGGCAATGATTAACGCGTTCCCCAACGTGTCTGCGATGAAATTTTGCGGATGCCCAGAGAATTCTGCGAATCCGCGGAATTCGCGTGGTCACAGAGAGTCGTTCATCATGCGAGCGCTCCGCGTGCGATCCGCGAGAAGAAAGTCCCGCACGAAAGATCGCTCGCAAGCCAAAGAAACTGGCAATTAAGTGTCACTCGTGCGCACGGACGAGATGAAGAATCGCCGGTTATTCAATGCACCGAGGGGCTTAACACGCAAGACGACGCTTATATTTAGTGCGGATGTAACAGAACGGCAAAGCCCGTCGTCATCGCATGTTTTCTTTCGAAAGTTTTATACCGACGAGGTAATAAACGTCAACATGTTAAGGTGAGATTTCAGCTGATTATTTGATGGCAAACGTGAGAAGTTTAAATAATAAATATATCTAAACGCGAAACTTTCTAAGCGCGTACGTAAAGTTAACAAAATATTAATAATTTTCTGGTTTTTTTTTTTTTATTCTTCGGATATAATTCTCAAATGTTACACTTTTAGACCACATCTTTTTTTTGTTTACGTTCCGGATTGCGGCTGTGTTCTTCGCGAGAATTGCAAATAGATCTCCCCGCGTGACTACGCGTATGTTCTCGTGGATTCTCGAAATCCTCGATTTCAGGTAATGTCACCGTTTCGGCGATATATTTTACTCCCCGATCACTGAGAGTTCTTTCCCTGTTGACTTGCCGAGAACGCAGCTGCTCGCGCAGCCGGCGACAATATATCACCTTACGAAGGTAAATACGATACGTTCCCCGATTTTCGGAGCCAGATAAAAATTCGCTGTTCACATTTTGTTGTTTGACTGCGTAATATCCGGAATATGTCGATAAACCATCGAGACAAAAGCTACAAAGTGCGCGACGGTGTATTATATATCGCGCGGCAGTCGACCGAAAATGTTATTTAAAAAAAAATTCCAAAGTTTTTTGAATTACCGGTGTTCTGTGTTTCTTTTGCAATATCTGCTTTTCTCATCTCGTATTAAAACCTGGAATGCGGAAAGCGAGCTTTTCAATGTTATTAAATTTTTTAAGCGTTCGTTTACTCGACAGTGTTTACAGTGAAAGTAAATGAAATTGTGATATAAAACGGAAGAGTCTCTTTCCGGAAAATCATTATACACACAATACGATGAAACTATTGCTTTTCGTAACTGTGCGGATTCCTATCACAATATTATTTCGATTTTATTAATACCGCCAAAGGATATATATGATATGTTATCCTAAAATATTACATTTCTCATGTAATATAATCTTTTCTCTGTGCTTGTAAATTTATCACCGATTGACGTATCTGTGCGCCGCACATATAGTTTATTTTTTCTTGAAATCAATAAACACGACACGTAGCGCCGAGCTTTTGGCTCAGTGCGCCATCCACTTTAGATTGCCTCGTAAATATTCTCTAATATTCGTCGCCATCCTATAATGTTTCATCCACGTGTATACATACTGCTGAAAATATAAATATATTACTTTCTTAATGGACTGACGTACGCGTAATGGATATCGCGCGCGCACAATTCTATTTTAAAATTTGATTATTATGAAAAGAACTTTTTCGCAAAACTTTAATTAGATTAAAAAGATAATAAAAAAATTGCGCACAAATAACATGCATCTGGAATTTAATTCATCAACATATAATTCTTATTACAAACTTTCTTTGAGCAAAAGCAACATGATAACGGTTTTTGCGGAAAATCCAATTTCCATTTCCAGATGCGACCATCGATGAATATGGAAGTACGAACTTTCCTAATAGTGCTCACGCCGCGCGCAGAGCGGATAATCGGAAATTCGTGTAATCGGTTGGAAGCGCATGGTTACATCCAAATACACTTTCGCTCATGCTTGGTCGGAGTAGAAGTATCTCCGCGCGTCGCTTTGCCGAGAAAAGATTTGAAAAAAAAAAAAAAAAAAAAAAAACGGAAATTCTTTTTCTACGTGGCAAGAGAAGCTTTGTCGTGTCGCATCAAATGTGCTTAATCATCGAATTGTTTCTCCCTTTCCCGCGGTTCTCCCGTTACTGAAATTATTGCCATTGTAACGGGCACGCTTTTCACTCACAGAGTTATTTAACTATATTTGTTTCATTTGGCTCACGGCCAATGTTATTGCGCGCAACGCGCCACCGTCGCCGCAATTTTATTCAGTAGCTCATGTAAAATCAAGTCCCGCGGGATAGCTAATGACGTCCTGTTCTCTGTTCTCTCTCTCTCGTCCAGTCCCAGGAATAATACAATATACCCGGCGCGTCTCTCGGTGTATTCGCTGTAGACATTTGCACGTCCTGAGGCAAGGTTAACATCGACTTTTCCTCCTCGAGTAGAGGCGAATCGCGTATATAAACCTTGTGAGAATCAGTATTTGTTTTACATTAAAACTCGCAACTACAACAGATCAAGTTTGGATAACATAACTATACCGGAGTCGGTTCACAATAAATGTCATTTCGGACTGTCGTGTCCTATTCTTCTTCGAGAACTGCCTCAACTCCGCGAGCGTCCGAGAAAAGCAAACCCGGCGCGCGCGATGCGGCATCTTTGTGCGCTACATCTTTCCGAGCATTGGAAAACTTATATAATAGTGTACACACAGTCTTCTTTCGCGATGCGGTCTCTATAAAATGTTTGCTTAAAACGCAGCTCGTGCTCGCACAGGCTCGTAAAGATTCTTCAAATCGTGGTCGAGCCGGATCGATGCTCTTTTATATAAGGCAAACTCCAGTTTTCTTGGTTGTAGTATCTTTTTTTCCCGCAAATAATGTGTAGCCTCATAAATTAATTTGCGAATCTTTCTTTCTCTCTTTCTCTCTCTCTCTTTCTCTCGCAGAAGTCTCTCTCACCTAAAGTTGAGCCTTTACAGAGTTCTCGCTCGCGAGTATCCGAAACCCCGAAAAAGTCGTGAAATTCCATGTAGCGCAGAATTGTCACCTCGCAGACGAGCGAATGTAGTTGACGGTTTTCTTTCACCGTCACGGAACATCGTTGAGGAAAGAGAGCACGAGGGAATAGCGCGTCGCGCCACGCGGCGCCACGAAGTTCTCTTCGTTCCGCTCCACGTGAGATTAACTCTCGGTCGTCCTTTGTAAATTCAGGAGAAGAATTCGAGGCTCGCATTCACGCGCGCGCTCTCTCTCTCATATTACGTACCGGAGCTCGTTATATAATTCCCGCGGGTAAGCGAAGACGGTGTGTGTGGGCGAGAAAGATGAGGAGAGGAAAGCCAAGAAGAGGAAGACTCGCGGTTTGGTGGTCGACGGTGTGTCTTCAAAGGAAGGAAAATCGTATGTCAGGAATGGTAGGAAAAGCCAGAATGTCGAGATGCGCACCGATATCTGTCTAAGGTAATCTGTAATCTCGTAAGGGGTAACCGCGCGTGCTCTCTCGCGTCTTATCTTTGTGTTCAGTTTGAACCGGTGTAGCACCTCGCCTCGGCAACGGCTAGATCAGTCAGCGAAAACGTAGATGCGAAAAACGCGATAGCGAAAAAAATTTATTCGTGTAAAACAAAGAAACCTCGATACCATTCAACCCCGTATATTATACATTTTTAACGCATTACGCCCGCTCTTATTATCGCAACGCGACGTTGTTATAGCGTTTCCGTCGATCAAACAGCGACGAAGTTAAGGCAGAAAACAGAAAGCGTATTTGCGCGCTGCTCAAAGGAAGAAAGAAAAATTAGATATTGGTGGTGGAAGGGCTTTCTCACAAGAAACGAAAAGTTGAATGAAAATTCTCGTGAATGCCGCGCACTCTCGAAGCAGTACAATCAACCAGTATATATATACCGATATATATATGTATATACATGATAGAGGAATTCACGCCTCGCTTAGCTTGCTTTCCGGATAAATTATTTTATCGCCGCGTTCTATCTCGTTATACAATACTCGGATGAGAGGATAGCAGAAGGAAACGAGAACGCTGTATCGGCAACTCTCTTCTCTCGGAGATATCCGCCGGTATCTCTCGTGGGAGGAAAATGGCATAGAGCGAAAATAAGAAAATCGAAAAGGAGTCTAATAACGCAACGACTCCGCAACGACGCTCTCGAGCTTCTATGACCGCCCGTAGCTTCGCGATTTTTCTCTCAAGAAGCTCTGCCCTACCTGTCTCTTCTTCGCAAAGACAACACGCATACACCACCACTAGACTTATCCGAGATAACGTGCTTCTCCCGCGTTACAGATAAGATTCCGAGAGCCGTTGGAACAATGTTCGCCGCAAAATCCCCGGTTTCTGTAATTCCCTAGCTCACAGAGTCGCCAGTGGCGGGATTCGCCACGACGAGGTCGTTTGTGAATGTACTTCCGTGCCGGAGGATCTCTTCGATATCCGAATAGCTCCGGGGGCCAGGCGGCACGCGAGGAGTGACGGAAAGGGGAAGGGGGCAACAAAACGCATTAACACTAATCTGTCCGTACGTCGGGCGCAGTCAATGGCGCGGCACGAATCCCATTTGTCCCCGGCGACGTCTCGTGACATTACGTGCGGCTCTGTAAGCTCGACGGTGAGCGACCGTCTGCACGCGGCGATATACGTGACGTTCAGCTTACGTGTATATGTATACAGAGAGAGAGAGAGAGAGAGAGAGAGAGAGAAGTAAATCTCGCCACATAAAAATTACTGCAAAAAAGCATTAATGTTATTTTTCTTTTTCTTGTAAATATTAATTTGTTTGTCATCAACATATAAAATGTAATGCAATCTTTGCGCTCTCTGTACATCTTTAAAAATTCTCTCAGAAAAAAAATAAGCTCCAAAAAAAAAGTGGAAGTACGGATAAGAGCATCGCCGTCAGATGCCGTTATCGCATTTCGCCGCGTGAGATGCGATACGCTCGACGTATCGAAGATTCGAAGTGATCGAACTCTTCCTGCGTGTGTTGGGAAAATCGCGACGGCATTCCTTCTCGACTTCAGTCAGCCAAAGTTCCAGCTTTTCAGATAGGAGGAAGTGGTAACTATGTTAGAGAGACGCCAGAATACGAAAGCGTGAGGAGAGGTCAAGAGAGGCGGGAAGAGGATTCGTGGGTTCCGACCTGACCGCTTATCGAACGTGGTTAGCGGCACCGGCCACTCCCGGCTTATCCCTCAGGACACTATCCACCTATGCCGAAGCCGACTTGACTATCTGTCCTACCGTCTGGCCCTTTGCATTTGGATTAAATGGCGCAGATTTAGGAATAAAGATGGAACGTGGATGAGTGTTTTGAGTTTTCTTTCTATATTGAAATGTTGTCAAACAAATTGTTAATTAGGTTTTACATCTCATTATATATATATATAGTAAGTCTTTTACCTATAGGTTCCCTAGCTTAATATAAATTCACACATAATTAGAGTTGTATAAAATTAAATAAAGCAACGACTTACTCAGCAGACTGTATTACATCGTTTCTTGAGGTAAGATGTAACCGCGGTTATATACCGACACATACACGCACACAGAGAGATATATCGGTGTAATTATTCCGCGGATTTCGTAGCACAGTTTCGCTTTATGACGATCTTGAGAGTGAAAATCACCGCGCAAGTGGTGTGCGTATATACGAATGGTAGCGAGAAGAGCGGGAGATTTATTAAAATTCCTATAGAGCCGTCTGCTGTGCGGCAGCTCGCGGAATTTGGAATTAGCTCCGTCGCTTTGCGTTAAAAGACAAGACGAACTTTGTGCCGCGGATGCGCGCGCGGTTATAACCAAATGACGCGCGGAAAAGCGGAAATTGAATTCCGCGACAGAACCGTGAGACCAAGCACACGCGCGCAACATTAAAACATCGCTTCCCCATACTCGCGTGTGTACACGGATATATGCGCTAAATTTAGCGTAACATTACTTGCACAAAGAATTTTTTCTCAACGGCGAAACTGACATCCGAACGCGCACAAGGTCGACGCGTGAGGTTTTTTTCTTCTGAATGGCCTTCTGTGAAGCGAGTTCTTCTCGTCGTTCTTCCGTGAATCTTCTATCTATAGATATCAATAGCTTCGCTATTGAACGCGCTTGTGAATGGCTATTGAAATATCCAATAGGGCATATAATTAGCTTACGACGCGCGTTATTTCTGTACAGATATTCACGTTACCAGGGAGCAAAAAAAAAAAAAAAAAAAAAAAAAGTAAAATTGCAACCTTGAATTTATACGAGAACGATAAAGACGACGGACGCTCTCTCTTCCGCACGCCTCGTATGCGCTCTTGTAAACGTAACGGACCCATCCACCTCTACACACGTGGCGCATTCCGCGAGACCAAATTGCGCGATCGTGCGAATCGGAGAACCGTCGAACATTCGGGATTACGCTCTCTCTGGGAATTGCCACGTACCACCTCGAAAGCGCGAGCACGTATATACAGTCATCTATACTACTGCTGCCGCGCCGCGCCATTCGAAATGTTTAAATGGTTCGACAAGAAACCCGAATGCGAGTGTGCACGCGCCCTTTCTCTCTCTCTCTCTCTCTCGGTATCAGGGATTATTTTCTGTAATCCTGTAAGCGCATTTTCCGGACGCTGCTATTCGAGAGAATTCCTTAAAATGGCACAGAAAATGGAGCAAAGTCACGCATCTCTGATACATACAGTGCAATTATACGTGTTCTATAAAAAAGCGGAAAAGTGCCAGACATATATTTCGGCAGTTTGTGTTTTTTATCAGGGGAAATAAAAATATCTCTCTTTGCACACACAGCGTGAAGAGTAAAAAAATTAATGGCCCGTAGAGTTAAATTAAAAGCAGTACTTGACGAGATATCATGTTTTGATATTTGTGCCATTCGAGTATCTCCGTGCATGTACGACTCTCTCTCTCTCTCTCTCTCTCTCTCTCTCGCATACAGCTACGCTTTAACATTGAAAATAGTGCATCTCGACCTAGCTACAAGCGTGCTATCAGCTGTGCAATATAGAGCCCCGGTGGCGTTTTACAACACGTGTGCGCGCCGCTTCTCACAACAAGCGATGCTATCAGAATCGATGGCGTTTTCCATCCTCGCATCTTTTCACACGAGTAGATAAACAAGCTTCGTAAAGATGAGTGCTGCTTTTCGCGCGTTTCAAATAAATAGCGAATAACATCTGAGAGAGAAAATATATGGAAGAGATTTTTCTTTTATTTTATGCATTTTTATAGAAATATAGTTTTTGAAACTGTCGAGTGGCTTGAAGAATTTAAATAATTATCATCACACATGATTTGTTGGTTTTCGAGTACATAGTTTGCAACAGTAGAAAGAACGGTATATATAAAACGACAGAAAGATTCAGATTGTGCTGTCGTGATCTGGCCCATTTCCGGATAAGATTTCATTTTACGTGTCCTTTGCCGCGGATATCTCTTACTTTCGTGTCGCGACGTCGTCTGAGATGTTCGACGATACCCAATTGATCCACATCCGTGCACGTTCCGAGAGTTATCTCCGGTACGCGGTAAATGCACCTTTTCGAGGTGCTTGAGCGCACGTGCTCTCTTTTGCCGCCGTCGGATTTCCGCGGCGCATCAAAACGCCTGATTTTTGCCAAATTTTGCCATACATATACCTTATCGCTGATTTCATTTTATAGCGTCTCTTTTACGACTTAAAAAAGAGCCAGAAAACATCGTGTGAGAAAGCTGAGAGAACTGTATGTTAGATGTCATGTCGTAAAACACACACACACAAAAAGAATAAAGAACGTAAAATATTGCTATCTCTTGTTTCGAAAGAAGAATAATATGTTGGAAAAATTAATACTATCGTGTGTTCAACACTGGCAGACATACAGTAGGTATACATATAATTCTTTTTTCCTAAATTTTGTCCTGCGCGCGTTTGTTTTATCACCTTGTTCCACTTTATATGAAGTCGGCCGAAAGCGCGCGACAAAGAGGTAGGCGTGAAAGAAGATGAAAAATTCAGATGGTGTCCACGCGATCTGCTCCACTTCCACGGAACTTTGTTTTACGTGTTCTCACTGTGACATTTACGAGCGAGAGTGCAGCGCGCGTTACTACGCAGTGAGATTTTCGCACGGGGATAGGGTACCAGCTGAAATTTCAATCTGAATGCGCCTCGGTGAAATGGACCGGAAAAGTATACGTCTAATATGTATATATAAACGCATGTACATATAAACGTACACGATGCGCACTCGTGAATTCGGTAAGTATCTCGCGTCGTAAAGTCGCGCTATTACGTTCGCTTTGGTGCGAAGAAATACGCGAACATAAATAAACAAAAAAAAAAAAAAAAACCAATTACATTTTTCAAATAAAATAAAAAAACTCAAATTGATTGCGTTACCATCGGATATAAAGTAAATCAAGAGAGAGAGAAAATAAACGCAATGATTCGCAGGAACCTTCTCTCTCGCGACGATATAATTA
Organism: Pseudomyrmex flavicornis; assembly: GCA_014825475.1. Lineage (NCBI taxonomy): Eukaryota > Metazoa > Arthropoda > Insecta > Hymenoptera > Formicidae > Pseudomyrmex > Pseudomyrmex flavicornis. The sequence continues at coordinate 16,478 of QVNW01000930.1, read as the reverse complement.
GCTGTGTACAATTAAATTACATTTATTGATACGTCAAACAAAAGTTCGGGCAGTAAATCGTGATTCACTGTGCGCAATCGACGAGACTTTAAAGCTTCCCAGCGACCAATTAATCGCAGACGCGAATAAACACGAATCGCAAATAAACTAGATTGCACGGAAACGCGCACGAAACGGAACTCACTTTTCGAGCAGAACAGAGGCCGCAAAACCTCGACCGATATTCATCTGGCGCGTATTGACACGGGGCGCGGGCGCGCATGATGTTTTGCGACGCGCGTAAAACCGCGCGCGTGAGAGACTCCATCAAAGACGTATTGTGCGTAACCAGATGGTGCCGTAATCACAAATACGCACAGACGCAGTCCTGTCTATTCGAAAAAATGTGAGGAATATGGCACGTAGTGGGGAAGGGGATATCGAAAAAGTTTTCGGTAAAATCGACGCTTTTGCCGTCTGTGTATATATAGACGGCGGCGGCGACGGCGGTAATTTGTTGATCGATGCGGCATCTTCCGATCCATTCTTCGCGCGTCTTTTTCCATTTCGTCGGTTGTCGCGTTTGCATCTGGCTTCTGCCGCTACGTCGTCGTCGTCGCGAAAGCGCCACAATAAAAACGCCGAACCGTGTCGTTCGTTTCATTAAATGCTGCTCGGCGTACGTAACGTAATTAAGCGTTCGAACGTATGGTTTCTATCCGTGTCGCGCTTCCACCGATCGCGTCGCTCTCTCGCACGAGCCGAGCTCAGATAATCCTGTATTATTGATCAGGACTGAACTTTCGCCGGCGGATGAATCCTTTTAGCGATATTTACGATCATCCCTCTCGCTGAATGGTCCTCGCGATAGTTACAATACAACAACTAAAATAATTGCGGATTTAAACGGCAAATACATATTACGGTAATTTTCGGCGGACTTTTCACAAACGATTGTTATTGCTTTGTACAAGATGTCTCTCGTCTTCCTCTGTACATGTCTGTCTGTCGACAGACGCGCTCGAATACGTCGTAACGATCAGGAAAAATAAATGCCACGTATATTTATGTTAGGCAACGCTGTTGATGTTATTTCAGCAGTGGGCACCGGCGGGGACAGGGGGTTCGTTAAAATCGAGGTTACAATTCGGTTACTGACACGGAAAAACGGGCGAGCGAACGTCAAATCGAGTAACAAAAATCGATCGACGAGGACTATTGTGCCTGGGACGACGGGGCCGAGTTTATTTTTTCATTTTGCGAGGCGTACAAATCAAGCGGAAGGATGTTATCAAAACTTCCGTCTGCGTGACAAATTGAATTACGGCGGAAACTCGGACACAGGAGGGCACACGGGCCGAAAACTGCCGACGGGAGGAGAAAAAACCGGGAGACAGAGAGAGGGTTAAAAATGGTCGCTGTTGTAAATCCGTCGGTGCAACACGGAAATCTGTCATGAGGAGAGAACCGCGCCCAGAAATTCGAGGGAGAGATGGTGGTACATTATACCCGCGAATTTTTCAGTGATCGCACAACGCGCTAGGTACAAAACGCCAACTGCTCGGGAGAATATTTATAGACTTTTAGACCGTCGCCGTCGTCGTCGTCGTTATCGTCTTCGTCGCCGTGTCGTAGCCACCACGGTCGTCGTCGTTGTCGACGACGACTATCACGACAACCACGACGACGACAACGACGACGACGACGTCGTCGTCTCGAGCCAGCCATTGTCGTCGTCTACGCGCACGATGACGATGTCTCTCGGAATCGATATGAATTTACGATGTTTTTCTATTACGCCGACTTGGCAGAACTTTCTTAAAACGGCACGCTCGCGCGGAAACATTATGCGATAATTTATTATCCGTTCTACGGAAACGTGAGGACTTTTAGGCGCGGGCCGCGTCGGCGGTAAATTCGATACCGTCGAACTTAATAACCCACGGAGCGCGCGCGACTCGGTGAAATTCTACCGTTGGGAGCTCTCGACAAAATTATGTGAGCGCGAGAAACAGTTGAGCCCTTTACGCAGGAGAGAGCAAAGCTTGGGGAATAGCGAGCCCTGCTTGACAGAGGGCGGCGGAGGTGGTAACGTGATCCAAGAATTTTCGCAGACGTCGTAATTGAAGAATAGTGTCGCTCGATTTGTCACACAGAATGGTTTCTGTGAAATATTTCTTAAAGTCGAATGGTCGGCAAATTGCATTTACCAGCCACGTCTCATTTAATCTCGACTTTAAATATAACGGAAGATATTTTTTAAATAAAACCTCTGCGCGTCTTTCTTCTCTTTCTCTGTTTTTTTTTTTTTTTTGTTTTCTTGTCTAATTTCACAGCGACTCGTCCTGATTCCTCTCTATCGCTTCAAAGCGATCAGCTCAATTCACACGTGAGATTTAATCACGCGTTGCCGCGCGTGAATTTCACCTTTGACATACCGACCAGTCCGTGGATCGTGCGCGCGAAAAGCCGAATCACATCTCTCGCGTAAAAACAGGGACGGGAGTTCTTTGATGTAATTCAACGTGAAGCGGCGCGAGATCGGCCGCCGTTCTCTTTCTCTTTCTCTTTCTCTCTCTCTCTTTCTCTCTCAGGCGAGAACCCGAAGAGCAAAGCATGTGGGCGCCGCGGGCGAATGTATGCAGATTTGTAGACACCGCTCAGCCGTGGTGTCTAGGTCCGTGTTTAAACAGAAGAGCGCCATCAAACATTCGACTTGAGATGCACGAAAGCATTTCGCGTAACCAAACATACGTACCCGGACACGTCGAGGACCTAGACAGAAGGGTAGGATGAGGGTAGGTGTGCGCCGAGGAACGTTGTACGTCGAAGAGGAGAAACTGGAAGAGAGACAGGAAGAGAGAGAGAGAAGATGGAGGTGCGGGTGATCCAAGAACGACAAATTTTGCCAAACACATGAGAGATACTTGAGCTGGCCGCTTGCCAACGCACCACCTCCGCTGTTCGTTCGTGCATGTTCCAGCGCGACCTGGTACCCCAAGTCCCTTTTCTTACCCTCGAGTTGCTACAATCGAACGTGGAGAACCACCTTTCCTCTGCCCATCTTCTCCCACACTCAGCGTATTCGAACATTGTATCAGCACGATCGTTCCAATTTATTTTACGAATAGATGAAAAAAGATATATAACGTGCTCGAGTATTAAAAGCTGCTATCATTTCTCTTTGTGCGAAAACTGCGCAGACACTTTACGTTATGCGGTGCGTAATCTCTAACTAGTACTTGGCGTCGCGCGTCAAAACCCGATAGTTTAGCTTTTGAAGTTTCACCGATGTTCGCACGGAGAGAACGCAATAAATCGATGATACCTATGATGCTAAGTTTGCACGCGACACTTCGTGTTGTAACACTTCACGTCAAATACAGTTTATATTGGATCGAGCACACATCCTTTGCAGAATCTCTTGTCTGTATGTGGATACACGTGTGTGTGTGTGTGTGTGTGTATGTAACATAAAGATGTAATATCGTTGATGACGGTGACACAGTATCGCTTGAAACGTATCATTGTATTTGAATTCAATTTATTCTTGTGTATTCTTTCCAAATAATGAACGCTCATTTCGCAAAAGTTGGCTGACTTCTATTTCGAGAATGCACATTTTTCTCTCTTTGTTTAGAATATATAATTACCCCGCGAAAAGTAGAATGTCTACAGAACGCATTAAAAGAAACTACATTTACTTGAAAAAGATAAGCCACGTCTCTTTATACAACTTTTCTCCCGTGTTATCTGATTCAAATCGTTGGCCAAATATTTCTTTTCAAAGTAGCAGTTAAATTAAAGAAACGACATTAAAACGTGTCCAATTTGAACAATGTCTAATAATATATGGTAGAGGAGATAACGAATGAGCGGGACAGATGTGATGAAATGAAGACACGTTGAATCTCGCATAACACATATGAGGTAATTTGTAAGCAATGTTAAGAGCACTTAAAGAGAACCGGTTATCCGAGTGTTAATCGCCCTACGATATAAAAGCCACGATATAAAACGAAGAGACGCTGAACGCGCTCGCGCGTGTTTTTCCTCATTAACTCGGGTTATGTTTTTCCAACCATTTCTCCTTCCATAATGCAGCTGGATACGCGTGAGAGAAACAGATAAGAGAAGTTGGTGGAAAAGAACAGGAATGGAATACGGAGACGATAGAACAGCAGAGGGCAAAGCTGGGCGATCGGTGAGAAGCGAGAGAAGCGTCGAAATGAGGTGTCTAATTGCACTCGTTTATTAAGCTAACACCCTTTCTCTTCCTCCTCCTCCTCCACGTCCTCCGTACGAGCATATATATGCGCGCGCGAACATCTTTTCTCACGTTATTTCATTCCAACGCGAAAGAATCTTATTTACTTTAACGAGAACTGGAATAATTCAACTCTCGAGATCTGCAGCATCCTTTTGTTACCGGCGCAGCTCCGTAGTTTTATATCTAGTCCATGAAGATTAAAAGATTAATCGAAAAATTTGTTTTCGAAAACTTGTCACTGAGCGCGCGATATATATATATACACATACGTGTATTTTATTGTCGATATTTAGTATAAACACACATTTTATTTCAATATATTTTTCGGTAGCACGTATCTCGATATCAAAAGAAGAAAATAGCAAAAATAATACACTTTGTAGCGCGAGGTACGCGTTTGCGAGGTACGCATCAACGCGCCGCGCGAACTCTGTTGCACATAAATAAAATCCCGGCCCGCGACAATCTAAATACAGTGAACTCCGGGACGTTCGCAACTACGGTAAAGTACGTAAGCGGCCCTCTCGGTATCACTGCAAAAGTACGAGTCGGAATAGAGAGGTGCGAGCGAGAGAGAGAGAGAGAGAGAGAGAGGTAGAGCCCCGGCATGATTGCGCGCACAACCCGCGGAATTACACGTCGGCGGTTTGCAAACCTGTGACTGAAATTATCGTTAATTTAAATGCCCGCGCTTACACTCGGCGAAAGTGCATAATGCGCCCCGTGAAGTTTAAGAGCTGCGGCGCCCGAGCGCGCGGGGGAGCTTACGCGGCAACCGCGTGCAGCCCGGAGCTTTGAAATTTTAACGCGAATACGTGGCGAAATTCCAAACTAACGCGGAAGGATTTAACTCCTTTGCCTGATACCGCGGGACAATTACAGGTAGCCGAGCTCAATGGGATTGAATCTCGCATTGTGCCGAGTTAAATACGCGTATATTTCACTGACAAATGCTTTCAGCTAAACGTCGCGCTGTTTAATAATGCCGACGGTGGGAAGGGGAGGGGAGGGAGGAAGGAGGGGCGCGCGGACGAAATTTCAACGAGGCTGTGCTGAAACGCTGAAGGCAGGAATAAACGGGTCTTCTCTCGCCGTCGAGCAAGCGGAACGAGTTCAATCGACCTCTCTATGAATTAACGATATCGTCTAAAAAGGTACCGACGTCCAATTTAATATTCCGCTTTATTCGGCTAAACTCATTCATTATTATTAAGAACGACTTCACAATATGTGTACTCCGCTATTTCTTCAAAATTAATTTGCGAATTACGCAAATTAATGCTCGTTGAAAGGCAACGAATCTTAACCGAGATACTTGAAATTGTATTTATATTTTTGTTCGTCGAAAAAAAAAAGATTATTATTAGTTTCGATCTGAATACAGAGAGAGAGAGAGAGAGAGAGAGAGAGAGAGAGAGAGAGAGAGGAAGCGCGTGAACTATTATACTTTGTAACTATTTAAAAGAATATTTACGATTTAACGCGCGATATATATTCGTAATAGCATTTACATCCGAATGTGATTCGATAAAAAAAACAAAAAAAACAAGAAAAACAAAACACACACACAGTGATTCTACACGTATCTACGTGCGTCTATCAAGAAGTTAAACTTCGATTGCAGCAATATAAAAGTGCTCGTGACGCGCAATATTCATCCGTCGCATACTGACACAGACTACGGCGCACGTTCAGCCAATGTTACACGTTATAATAGGCAGTGTGGGAACGTATGCGAAGTTGGCCCCTGTGGCGTTTTTCATTTTTCCTATTTTTTATTGTTCTCGATAGTAACACCCGGACATTGTTTTTTCCCGAACACGTATCTGGCTCGCTGGCGTTAACTTCTCATCGGTCGACGCAAATTGTCGCGGCGTAAATTGTCGCGAATAATACGAACGAAAAGCTCTCTCATTCACTGTTGATATTCTTCTCGTGTAATAATTGGAGTTCCCCACCATTGGATCGTCGCGCAATAAGGACCTCTTTGTTTAATCAGAAATAGCAGATCAAACATTGTGCGCGGAAGTACGGAACGTATAGATATAATAGGACACGCGTGAACACACGTTCAGTGCGCGCTCCGCGGCGTAAAAAAAAAAAAAAAATTCAGCAAGAGTAACCTTGAATAGAAGTCCACTGGGAAAAGTTACGCGTCTACGCTCAACCGTAATATGTCAGCACGGTGTTAAAACGGTTCTTGCGTACTCGACTTTTGTAGATATTCGTTAAGCCGATTTCCCAAAGCGCAGCCGTTTGCATTATCGATAGCTCCCGCCCATGGGAAGAATGATCGAGCGATGCGAAGAGTTTCCGCGAGCCGGCGATAACGGCGATGAGTAGTAATCCGTTGAACGATATAGCTCATCGTCTCTCTCTCTCTCTTCTAGTTGTCGAATCGGACTCCGCGCATTTCATCCCGGGGATGAACGCGTGCGCCCAGCTTCAGGATATTGGAATCACGAACGCTTCGGCAACTACTATTTTTTTCATCGTTTAGATACGAAAAAAAAAAGAAGACAGAGATTGAACACACTCGGGGACAAAGAAATCGCGCGCGGTGAAGTGGAAGACGTTGCTTTGAAATTCGGTGTCAGTCGTTGTTCTGAGCGAACAGACGTTCGCTCGTATATTCATAAAGCCTGGGTCATTGCCAGAGCTTTTGAGCCTTAGAGGGAAGCTTTCTTGTTTCTACAACATCGCGCCGAGATAAGTGAGAGTGCGAATGGCGCTCGCGCGCGCGCGCAGTGTTTGTTCAAGCTCCTTTTTCCCGGCGGCCGAACGGCTAGTTGTCCCCGCATAAGAAGGGTCGGAGTCGAGCCACTCGAGTCGCAAGGGGCACGGTCGTTAGGTCGCATTAATCATTAATGGGAACTGTTGGCACTTAATGTCTTTCCTCGACTTCGTGTTTTCTCGAGTGTCGACACGGCGCATTCGTCGTCTTATAAACTTCTTTCGCGAGAAGTCGATCTCTCTCTTCTGATGTTGTGCTTCATGAATATTCATATCAGCACTCTCTGACAAATTGAACGACATTAAAATCACAGATTTTGATACAAATACGCCGGAAGTGTATTAATGATTTATGGCAAAAAAATGCGACACAATGTTAATCAGGTATTCAAAACGAGATGTAAAACAAAATAAATTTTTTGTTAAATTTCTGCCGCTAAAAGACAATTTCAAATTGTCATCGGGAAGTTCAAAGCGCCGCTAACTATCGAGATATTTTGCGTCCAATGACCTACATGACCGACAGTTTTCGACATTTATGTTACAATGGCAGTCCCGAACGTAGGCAATGTTTTGTCACTTTTAGACCGGATAACGCGTCACGCATGTACAGCCGGCGTTTCATCCGTTGCATCGGTTCGGTAACACGTGTACGCGATGTCAGTGACAATGCACGGATTAAAGCGCCCCAGTGAATATAAATTTCTCTTTGCCAACTATTTTCTGTGTGGCTGATTCTCTTTTAGTTTTTTTCAACGATCACAGATATATATGTGTCAGGCTTGAACGGATATGCAATTAAAAAAAAAAAAAAGTATTTGACAAGCGCATTTCTTCGCGTGCTAACGTCGTCCCGAGTACCGATGTTCGTGCAAAGTGATTTTGATACAATCACGTCTCGCATTCTCGTGGCAAGCAGCGCTCTTCGTGTGAATGAAAAATGAGAAAATTCTCACAAAAAAAAGATTCTCACGGTATGATGTGTCAGCAGTTTCAACACGACGATAAATAGAAAAAATATATATATATTATATATATAATATCGTCGGACAGTTATTTATTGATCATTCAAACTATTTATTTCTCAAAGCTCAAAATAATAAATGTATAAATAGTTTATATTTTTATCTTTAATTTAACAATAATTTTGTCGTCACAAACTATACTGTTTTTGACATCGTGAAAAGTTTAATAACTATGTTCCTTGTTTCGTCTACCAACAATTTTGTATGTATTTTACAACTTTTAAACAACGTCAACATGTTATACCATTGCGTTTTTCAAAGTTTTTTGTTTTCATTGTATACATGTCTGTTTTTACTAAAATTTAATAACAAACTTAATTTTACTTGTGTAAAAACCCACTGTTTTGTAAATTTCTCTGAAAATTTGCCGATGTAACCCGCGTCGCTCTCTCCCTCGTGCGAGGAAAGCAGCAATAAAAAATTTTCGGTTAAAAATCGCCGACAGTGCAACACGCACCGAGAGTAATCCATAGAAATAGCTGCAAGTGTCACGACTATCGCGTAACGTGCGGCAATACCTGTCGCATGTGGCAGAACGATCCGACTCTCGTTATCGGCGCATCGATATATATCTCTCGGCGGCAACGCCGGGACGTCCGATCGTTTTCCAATTATAATCGTCGCCGTCCGCGAGTTAACTATCCGAACTTCCGAGCGCGCGGACACCTCGTTACCGTGATTCTTCGTGCATGGTTCCCATTGTAACTACGGCCGAATAACGGCGCAAGTGCCGCGTGCGCGTCTGCAAGCGTAAAATGTAGCCGGCCGTGATGATACGATGGAAATTCCCGCGCCGAGCCGGGCGTGAATTAAATTATTTATAAACGCGCGCTCTCGGCATACACCAACGGGAGGATCGCAAACGGGCGGAAGTCGCGGGTAGAGCGCGTGAGAGACAGGGATAATCGAAGAGGCAAACGACCATCCCCCTATGTGTTTACGCCGCCAACATGTTGTAAACGCCCTCTTCCTCACCTCTCATTCCCCCGTCCCTCGAACACGCGGCAAGAGTTCGGCGAGTTAATTGATTCAATTAGCACGCGCGAATTAAATATGCCGAGCTGATTCTAATTAAAGGCGGCTGGGAATTCCAGCCGCGAGCGCATCGGCGCGTAAGTACATGTTTGATACGTTATTTCGCCTTTATTATGTCGAAACAAAATTATCGATCTTTTCGCGTCGGTAATTTAATCTTTATATTATTAGCCAGTATAGAGGAGAAGTGTTGGATTATCAAAAACAACAACGGTTAAGGCATCAAAATGTCTCGTATTTCAATATTATCATATTTATATATAAAATAACAAATTAAATAGCAAATTAAATAGCAATTATGCGCGCAGCTAGATATCGAAGCTGTATATAAATATCTACTTAAAAATCATACAATATACGCGAGATTGCGAGCGCGCACAATAATAGCGCTCGCTGTGCGCACAAATGGATCGCGCTGCGATTAAAACGAATCCGAACAATAACGAAATGGCTTGAAGGGATGCCGCGCGGCGCGTTGCAACGGGACGCACGGTTTCTCGTTGTCGCGCGATTAACATTATCCAAAAATAAGCTACGAAATTGCACCGCGCGCACATCTGTGGTGTCTCATTTCCTCCCAACCCCGGAATATGTAGTTTCTAGTTATTCTTACGAGAAGAGTGAGTGACGCAGCAAAAAACAACCACGACGATAGCTTATATATTATAGCTGTCCGATGTATTTAAGAGTGGTCTTTATACAAGCACCCTTCCCGTCCCGGAAGAAAACTGCGGCATTAATTAAAAGCTGCTCATCACTTCGATAATTAATTTCTGCTCCATAATGGGAAAATAAGAGACGAGTGACTGGTAATTTAAATCGACTGCTTGACTATTTAAATTAACTACATTTATCGTTTTGTATTTGACGGAAGACTTGATAAAAGAACGTTCCCGTCAATTATTGGCGCCAGGTCGCCCATTACGAGATGATAAATCTCCGTCTGAAAACTATTAAGAGGCAGTTAACGATGATTAATTAAATATGTTTCACTTGTATTCCCGTAGAACAGAAATAACATTTGGAACTCTTATATTGGCGCCACGGGTGAAAAAGCACTTTCTTAAAACGTTAGCTTTTCGAACGTTAACTCTTCGGCGTTTTCAGCGCGTGGAGGAGAAATCGCGCGGACGCCAATCGGCAAAAACTGTAATTAGCATTCGAGAAACGCTCGAGTGATCGAACGGCGGAAATCGTTGCTCGTTAGAGCGTTAAAACGGCGGGTTCATCGAGCACGCTCGTGCATCGGCAAGAGTACGCCAGGGTGCGCAAGCGGCGTGCACTTTGACCCCGGTGATTATCTCGGAAGCGAAACTCGCTGTACCGTGCGCGGTGCGTCGACCCAATAGAATTCTCGATAACGCCATTATACGCACGGCGTACAAACTTGATGCTTGCGCCGCAACTACAGCCGCCGCCGAGTTTACAGGCTATGCGCGTTGGGTGGGTGCTTACCCAGGAAACCTAAAGCGCATTGTGTGCCCGAGGACCCGTGGCGGTTTATCGGTCACTCCAAACGCGCCGGTTCTGGTCTCCGACGTCGTCGTCGTTTCCGCGGTTGTTTCGTGCCGTCGCCGTCGTCGACGGCGGGTCCTTTCAACACTCCGACTATCTCTTAACGACGTAACTGCACTACCGAAACTCATGAGAGCGAAACGAGAACGGGAGAGAGCTACTACGGTTGTCCTCCGCTTCGTCTCAGCGCGACTATCGGCGTCTTTGCTAACGTCGTTCTTATTCAACCTTTCGAGTTTTCGATTAAAACTTTAATTGCGCATTATTCGATGCGACCTCTTTGAGAAGAAATAAAAGACGCGGCGCGCAAGCACCGGCTCGAGACAATTCGTTGCTCGCTCGGAGAACTGAATTGCCGCATCCGCGTTTGCTTTACCCGGTAATTTACGTTTTAATAGAGGGATTAAGAGAGAGCGCGCTGCGCGGCGTGCTGCTCTAGCGCTATGCGATCGAATGCGTATTTAAACGAGACGCGGGGCAAAGGGAAAAGCATTTTGTTAGGTCGGGAAAGATGGATGCGATTCGGCAACGGTATCTACAATTCCGCGATAATCGCGTTGTTGCGCAACCTGCGGCGTTTGCTGAAACGGCAATGGTCAATGACTGTGAACGTTCCGCCCGTGAGCGACTTTATAATTTAAACCTCTTGCAATTCTCTGACAGCGCGTTTATATTTCTCGAATCTGTATTATGGGTCGGACAAATAAGTGAGATCACGAGACGGATTGCGCGGACGTCGCGCAATCGAATTCATTTAATCCTCGCCCGCACAGTCACGGATGCGTCCATAAAAGCCCCTTCACGTATAGGTCACATTTACATAGTAATACATATCTCAACCGATATCTCTCTACCTATTTCATATTCAGGCTAAATTTGAATCCGTTTTGCGCGCCGCGATAGCATCGTAAACGCTAATGTAATAGATATCGTATCGATATTAATTAAGGATCGGAAGGTTTACAAAATAATAAATTATTTATCACTTTGCGTAAAAAAACTCTCTGCGCGAGAAACGTGATCGAACGCATATAAAACAAAAAAAAAAAATAAAATTCATTCCTCCCGTATAGGCAAATTACAAGCGTCGAAATAACCCGCCACGTATAATCAACTCGTTTTGTTTCTCCAACATGGCCAAGAATTTAATAACGTGCGCGATATGTTTCTGCTGCCTTTTTTGCTGGTTACACAGTGGTTAGATTTCTTTCTCTCTCTCTCTCTCTGTATGAAAAATAATTAAATTCTATGTATGTGTAATATTACTCGGTATTATTTATAATTACTGTATAGTTCGCAGAACTTGATATTCTTTTTTCTTTTTTTTTTTTTGTTAAAAAAAACGCTATGGTGAAATTCAACAGCTAAGCGATATTGGCGAATATTTTTTGTAGTTTATATTCAAAATTTCACCAATATACGGCGTGTTGAAGGGACAAGAAAAGAGGTGACGAAAATGGGTGTTCTCGGATTCGCCACTTTCCCTTTTATTCCGTCGACAGGTCTGGGTTTGCGGAGGAATCATTGGCGATCGTCCAAGACCGCTCCGGATTAACATTCTCATTCACATCGAAAAGTTGGGGATGCCTGGTTAGCCACGGGCAAGGTTACCAGATGCATTCATTACCAACAAATCCACCAACGCGCGTTATTGCTTCCGTCGAATCGGAATCTCTTAGAGTCGATTCTTGAAGAAAAAAAATGGAGAGAAAAAAAAGAAAAGACCCCATTTTTTACATCTTATTACTTATAAAAATGCGCTGGCTAAGGTAATTACGATGTTTAATTTACTAACGAAGCCAGCTATTTCTCGTCGGAGAGAAGACCGTCGTCGTCCGCGTATTACCATGGCTCTACAGAGGGATTCTATGGAGAGGAGAGAGCGAGAGCATGGCGCGCCCATTAAATGGAAGTGGAGCGATCTCTTGCCGCCTCTGACTTTCCAGGTGTAGACTAAATAATGCATACATAGGTCGTTGCATAATATAATACTGCGGATACACGTTACTATACCCTGGTTGCAAACGGAACGGATAGGAATAAAATTTTCTGCGCGTGCGCGCGTAGCTAGGCCGCACACTTTTGAAAGAGAAAAAAAAAAGGACTTTGCAACGAGGTCACTAAAAACCGACATAAACCGGCCTGTCCGGTTTTTTTCAAGGGAATAGGTAATATACGTGCGACGTTGTAAATCATTCATGGAGAATCACGGCGAAATATTTCTCATTATATCCAACAAAAATCGTCGATCGCCACTGTTGTTCCGCCTAAGCGAAATTCGAGAATAAAATAATGCTTTATATTTGTAATTAATCTCCTTGTTCGGGAAACTAATTTGTCCGTAACGTTAATACTCCACAGGTATACGATTCGTTACACACAAGCACCGTCGCTCGTCACGCGGATGTGATTTCATTCCTGGTTCGCGTGACACACCCTGTAAGTAGATTACGATGCCGGCGAAGTGAGAGCCGGTAATTTGCAGTTGATGAAGTTGTAATTGAGTTTTATTGCATTTTAATCTAATAAAGTCGCGTACACACTGTGGATGCGGTGGCTTGTGAACGGCGAGCGGTTGGCAGGTTACATTTGTCGCCGGCGCAGGACTCGCCGCATCATTGTTGAGAGGAACACAATCCGTTAAAATTACGCTGACAGACGCAAAGTATCATACAAGTTTCACTGCGATGGGATATCGAATTTAGCGGCTCTCGTGCGTGTCTATTTAGTTCGTTGAATGGTCACTCAAAAGCACGAGGGATGCTTTGTATCAAGGTGAAAAAGATAGGGAAATATTTATAATCGTAATATATCGTTGGAGATATCTCAAATATTTAGTTATTCTTAATTTAACTTACATTTTTTTACATGTACTTTAGTATGTTCTGAATCAAACTTGAGTTTTATAAGACGTTATTTATTATCTATATATATATATATATCACCAAATTGTGAAAATATCGTTGAAGAAGAGAAGACTATTTGTAAAAGCCATTCAGCGACCGATGTATCTACTAGCGTACACTGAATTATTCTTATCGACAGAAATATGTTGAACGTCAATTCAGTTCGATGATTAATAATAATCTCTTAAAAAGCTTGCAGCACGCTCAGAAAGAACAGAGAATAAATGCCATTTTACTGCCATTGTTTTACACGTTATTTTATTCGCGGAATAATCCTTCCGCAAGCGTGGAATAAATCGAAAACTCGCAAATGATGCGCGTTATATCGACGCAAAACGCGTGCACCTTCAATACGTGCAGGATCATTGACGTAATTGAAAATTCCGATGTAGAAACTCGGCAAGCATTTCAACGTCCTGAATGTTACTCGCGGGAAAAACAACATGCGATTTTGTGTGTGATTTTTTATGTAGTAGGTATATATATATTGGAGACGTGTATCCAGATTCTTTCGACTCGTTTCCCAAAAAAACTTGCGCGCACGCATCTCCTCTCCTTTGTATATGTACAAAAGTTCCCGTGACATTTTTGTCGGCGATACTTTTTGCAATTCATTTGAATCTCCGTCTCTGTGAGAAGCGACTTCGTCGGCGAATCCTTGCGAGTATAGTTTCGAAGTATCTGAAGTAAGTACACTCAAAGGTACGGACCTGGTAGGAAAATATGACATGATGACGGTCGCGGAATGAAAGCGTAATTCTCTTAGTCAGCGCGACGCATTGGTAGTGGTGGTTGGTTCTCTCTCTCTCTCTCTCTCTCTCTCTCTCTCTCTCTCTCTCTCTCCGTCTAAGGACACGAACACAGAGTATCAAAGAGTAATATAATTATGCGAAGTATACAGAAGGAAGAAAGGAACATCGAGCTAGAGAGACAGGGGTTTCGCAAACGGAGATGCCCCTATCGCTCTCCCGTATCGTTTCCGCGATACCTTTATGCGCTTCCGCTGATAACGAGGTTATTTAGCGACGTCGTCGGGGAGGACGATTCATTGTTGTTGACATTCGCATAGTTCGCGGGAATTTTTCGTCACTGATAAACGACAAACGACGAAAACGATCCCCGAGCGACGAAGCGGATTACATCGCGGTACAAAAGGGTGAGCGCGCTTTCTCTCTCTCTCCAAGAAAAACGAACCAACTCTTCTGCGTTCTTGTACGGTGTTTCTGAATTTTACCAGCGAACTATATTTCTTTGTGTTCAACGTTACTTTGTGCAACGAATGGTTTTTTTACATGAACTTTTCGTCGAAAGCTTTCGACGGAGACACACCTAAGTGGGGAGACAAATATATACATACACACACGCAAGCGTATATAAACGTCAGCCCGATTGAAACGCGATTATAATCAATTGCGTTTGCGCATACTTAGCGAAATTGCTTCGTTGTCGCGTATAAAATTGACTTACATTACTTTCCGCTTTATGCAGTGTCATCGCTAAAACGTCATTAGCCGAGCGGTCTTTAAGTTGAACGGAGGGAAGGAAAAGCGCACGCGGATGAAAGCAATGTACAACTATGTACATATATACTGAGTAAAAGTCCTTTATCATTTTGCGAATTTTGCAATAATTAATGAGTTATTAATTCATTCAAAGATCCGCGAATGAAGAGAGAAAACAGTCAGTTACGGTTGCTAGGCGTGCGCGGCGACAATCGGAAAAGTCAGATTTCTAAATAAAAATAAAGAATAAGTAATTAATAATTAATAATTAACAAATAATTAATTTTCTGTAGCTTGATTTTTAATCAAACTAAACTTACTAATAATAAATTTTTAAAAATCACATTTTTTTATAAGTTAAAATTGTTATTAATAGGTATTGCTGTTTACAGAACTCTTTCCCATTGAGTCGCCGCGCACCTATCAACCGTGCGAAAGGCCGCGCTGTCTCTTCATGTTTATTTGCAATCTTTATAAATGAATAACTTATTAATTATTGCAAAACTGGTAAAAAGAACTTTTTGATTCAGTATTCGCTTTTGTTATTTGTCCGTGAAAAGCTGACATGGTTATTACCGAACATTATACTATATTCCGAGCGGCAGACAAAGTTGCGCTGCTGTATCAACAAAACTAGTTGGATATGCAACGTCGACGTAACGATTTTTTACACCGGTTCTCCAAATTCGTGGCGCGTCCGTGGGCCGGCAGGGTCGGGATGCGGTTGTTCAGACCTTGCGAGCGAGAAATGTCGTTGATAATAGAATATTAGAAGAGGCGTTGGGAGGTTGAAGTTAGTGTCTAGTTGTTGGGAATAGGCGTGCTAGCGTAAGAGCACCCGAGCGAAGAGCCCGCCTCTATAATGCATGAGATGCAGACGCGACCCTCCTTAGATATGCATGATTGGCCATTTGCTTAGCAAATACACTGTTGCTATGGGACCACTTACGACAACAGCTGCTACGTGGCAAATTGCAATTTTCCCGGGCTGTTTGCTCTGTGTGTGCCCTCGCGGTGATTCGTAAAACATCGCGCACTCTCTGCCGCGCGCCGCGGATATGGATATGGATATAAAACCACGGACGTAGATTACGTGCTCCATTCGCGTTCCCGTTTACGGACTCTCTTCTTTCCCGCTTGAGCGGAAGCTTTATTTCCCACTAGACTCCGCGCAGCATTTACCCGCGCCATTCTTGGCGCGCCTTTAAAACTCCCGTTACACACGTACAAAACTTCGCCTTCTTTTACGGCTGTTTTCTTTTAAATTGCGCTGATATTTTCTAGTAGTTCTTGCACTCGCGGAATTTTTTAAAACCCCGCGATTTGCCGAAGTGTATGTGTCACCGACAATACAATTCCGGTATTGGTAAAGAACAATATCCTATTACCGCGTAATTAGAGAACCGTGAAGAAAAAAAAGAAAATTATACAGTCTGTAAAGTAAGAGCGTGTACGGCATAAATGGCAGTTGGCTTCAAATATCGTCCTAGTTTTTTTGTGAGTCGATAGATAG
>QVNW01000929.1:0-187514 GCA_014825475.1 Pseudomyrmex flavicornis | reverse complement strand
ATATATATATAATTATGTATAATATATATATACATATATATCTGATGTATGTGTGTATGTGTATGTATTTATATGTACATACACGTGTGTATGCGTGTATATATAATAATATATATACATTATATATTTATATATACAATACTTATTATATAGTATACATACATCATGTACGTATGTACATATATGCATACGTGCGCACATACGCTCACTATCAAATAGCCATTACTTGAAGAGAATGACAAATTTATAGCGCGCGTTTATGCGTCACGCGTGTTCCCCAGCGTGCGATGAAAGTTGTTCGCAACTTGTAGTAGAAATCTAGATATATATATAATTGATATATATATATATATATATATAATATATATATACATACATTATATAAGTATAATGAGAAAAAACAGATAGATATCATGTACTATTTAAAGTAAGAAAAAATAGTAAGGAAAATTTGCGTAAATATGCAAACCCGCAGGGGTTTGTCTTACACACAAGAAGAAAGAGAAGAGCCACACCATGCGGAATTTACCTATATTATATGCGTAGATTTTTGTTATATTCTCGGAGAGGAAAGAAATAAAAAGAAAGGTGAGGGCGATAGAAATAAGTTATATAATGTAGTTAAGAAGAGAAACAAAGAGAGAGGAGGATAAATCGCGAACCCCATCGCAAACACTTATAAAACACATAAGAGGTGGACAAATATATATGTATAATATATATACCGCTCATATGTGCGCTTATATACATTATGTATATATACTGTGTAACATACATAAACGAAGCAAATCGCCGGGAGAAACGACCAGAGATCCATTTTTTCCTCGGAAGGGATGGAAGAAAGAGAGAAAGAGACGAGTATACTTCCGTTGAGAGATACACATGTAAAGAGATAGAAGTGATTGAAAGAAGGAAACTAGAAACAAAAAAGAAGAAGAAACAATTCCTCTGCAATTGACCTTTACATCCTGCGCGACATATTGCTATAAGAACATGTAACAAGGAATAAAATAGAAATAATGTTTATATGAATTATTATGATTATATTAATAATAATACTATTATATGTTACGAGAATAAAAAGTAAGAGTTGATTCATGCGCTTTTAAGAGGTTTAGTTTCGTGCTTGTTTAAAAATGTGTAAAATTAAAAACAGGCAAACAAAGATCCGGACGTTCCCGTTGTGAGTCGAAGCGAAATGTCACAATACGTCATACTTGTATGTGTGTGCGCGCGTGTGTATGTATGTATGTGTGTGACACATTCTGAACTGATCGTTTCTGGTCAGCTCGACGAAGAGGTCTTCGAGAAAATCCAATTCACACAGCGTCAAATGATATGAATAATAGCTTGAACGTAAAGGAGCTGACGCTTCGGCTCAGAGCGAAAACTTAAGGACGGAAAAAAAAGATTTAAAAAATACAATTATTTACTTTAGATAGAACAAAAATATGTATAGAATTTTATTATGCACCATTGTAATATTATGTATCCCAGTTGTGACACAATATACACTGGTGTTATGTTAAATGTGAAAATTCCGTGTGCCGATATCTTTTTCGTTTTGTACGCTACCCAGTGCTGTCTTTCTTTTTTTTTTTTTTTTACCTACGAAACTGTCATATGAAACAGTTTCTGTAAACAATTATGTGGTAATTTTTATGCAGACATGTGCAACTATAATATTGTCAAAATTCATATTTGTATACTCTTGTTACTTGTATATGTTTATAATTTTAAAGTGAATTATTTTGTTTTGAGACAGAAAAAGAAAGTCGGTGCGTCGTTGCAAAACTTGCAAAAGGAAAAGTAAATGTAGTATATTTGGTTTAAAAAACATTTATACAACAATTAAAAGAAACTGTCACTTGTAATTAGGCTTTTGTAATTGACAGGTTTTGAAGATTCTATCAAGTGATAATCTTTAATGCAACCATGTGTATCTCACTTGCTATACTTGAAGAGCAAGCAATGTATATATGTTTGCAATTCCTTTCTGTAAGGCCAGTGTTGCCAACTCCAGTTGAAACATAATGTAACGTCACTCGCGATTGGTCAATTCGGTCGATCAACTCCTTGCGATTGGTTATAAAATCGTGCGTCTAATAAAAAAACGCACACAAAATATAACACTCATATGTTTTGCTTCGAAATCTGCATGTTGTAATTTTGTAGCAAAATGACAAAAAAAAGCCAGAAGAAATTCTGCGACGAACCTTTTCATCAGCGTTTTCATCGCGATATCTATTATTTGAACAAGCCTTTGTGATGCATTGCGCACTCCTTTTAATTCGTGTAAACGCGGCTGAACCTGGGGTGACGGGCGACAACGACGGCGACGTTCGGGCGGAGTCGGGACGCGCCTTCGGCAACGGCGACTGACGTCATGGCGCAAGATGGCCGCCGGTATCGGGGGAATGGTGTAGCGTAGACAAGGCTGGGCGGTAGGAACGAACTCCGGGGTAGTAGGTGTATCGGTGTTTTTTCGGCGTCGCGTGCGAGATAACACGCCATCGGGATGATGCCCAGCCGCGTCGTCGTCGTTGTCGTCGCCGTCGTCGTCGCCGTGGGCTAGAGCTTGGAGTTTTCGGCGCCGCTCAGCGCAGTGCTCGTCGTACGAATCGTATGTACGAATCGGCGCCGCGTCCCGTCCGGCCTTACTCTCTGTCTCTTTCTCTCTCTCTTTCATTTTCTTCTCTCCCTTTACTGCTAGTGAGTAAAGCAAAATCGCGACAGATACTCTCGATTCGATGTACACGCGGACGAAGAAGTCTCCGATCTCTCTCGCACGTCTCTTGTGTATTTTTCTTCTATGCGAGGAGGAGAACGAGAGGTCTCCGCGGCGGTTTAGGAGCAAAGAAAGAGAGAGAGAATTGACGAGAGCGCGTGTATCGAGAGAAAAAGAGAGAGAGAGAGAAGGAGAGATACGAAGAGAGCGTGAACCGGGAGGTGGTGCCGGCTTTATTCTCCGGCCGTGAGATAACCACGTTTCGTGAGTGTCGGGATCCCGGCGGGCGGGCCACCGGGCCACTCGAAAGCCCGATCGAAAGTCGCGACACTAAGCGAGAAAAGAGAGAGCGAGCGTTCGAGATACTCGGAGTGGGAGACGACTATCATCTCTTTCTCTCTCTCTTTTTCTCTCTCTCTCTCTCTCTCTCTTTCTCTCTCTCTCTTACATCGTGAGTGCTTGTACAATTGGCCGGGGGTGTGCATTCAGTACGGTGCCACCGCATACTACTGTTATTACCCTCGTAGTAAGCGCGAGGAGGATTGATCTGTCAAAACACACAGTGCATTGATGAAAACGAGATCGGACGGAAGAATGGAAACGAGACGACGAATGTGGGATACTGTGCGATGAGAGGGAACGACAAGAATCCGGTTTAGAAAAAACAAAAAGAAACATTTTGTTGTGTGCCAAGCTCCGAGACGGGAGGAGGATAAAACAAAAAAATAAAAAAGAACAACTATCGTCGTTTCGGAAGAGAGAACGCGTGTAGCAGCTTCGAGACATCGACGGCGGTTGATGCATAAGCGTTTCTTCGAGAGCGACCTGATCGATCGGGGAGGGCTTTGAGATTGCACTTTGTCAAGTGTCGTCCACGGGGACAGGAGCGAGGATAAAGTAATAAGATGGAGAAAGAAGCTGTTGTGACGATGATTTCGCTTTTCGTGTATTTTTCTCGAGAAAAACGACGACAGAGCGAAGCGAGTCGTTATTTGTTCGTCGCGCAGCCAGGCGCGAATCGTTCAAACTGAATCACCTACCGGCGATCAATCGATTCCGCTCCGAATCGGAGCGCTCTGACGCGGCCTCCCAGTGTTATTCCGATATCAAAGGGTGTTACTGTGTCGCCGAGAGAGAGAAAGAGAGAGAGAAGTCCGAGAAAAAAAAAAAAAAAAAGCGAAGCAGCAACAAGGAGTCGCGCCAGATTCCGGAAGAATCGGAGCTCAGCTAACGCGTCTAACAGGGAAAAGAAGAAGAAGAAAAAGAAGAAAAACCGAAGCGCGCGATAAGATAAACGGGAAGGTCTTCGGCGATATTCCCAGCGCGCGACCGAAAATCGCGCACAGGATCGAGCGGTGTGTGTATGGCGACGGTATCTTCCTACATGCACGAGAGCTTGTGGAACGCACGCGGTTCCAGGGGAAGGAGAGGCGGCGGCGTGCGCGCGATTGCAGTTTCCAGTCGCTCGCGTGATAGGCGAAGCGAACGCTTCGCGATCGGAGCACAACGCACGCAAGTCGCCTTGGAATTCGCGGCGCGCCGCGTGAGTAACGATCCCGATACGGCGGCGATAGGGCGGGTATCGAGACGCGCGATAACGCGCGAGGAAGCCCTTATCGGGGAAGAAGATGGCACGATAGATGTGTGTGCGCGATCTTTTTTTCTACGGCTTCGTTTTTGTCACGGCCGATTTGATTGAGGAGAG
This sequence comes from Pseudomyrmex flavicornis, assembly GCA_014825475.1. Taxonomy (NCBI): domain Eukaryota; kingdom Metazoa; phylum Arthropoda; class Insecta; order Hymenoptera; family Formicidae; genus Pseudomyrmex; species Pseudomyrmex flavicornis. The sequence goes on along the minus strand of QVNW01000929.1, from coordinate 183,081 downwards.
GAAAAACGCGATGTGCTGACGCGCGCGCGGCGCGAGAACATATCTGTCATGTACCCTTCCGTGAGAGAACGACAAAAGCGGTGAAATTTGTTGTCAATCTCTGTGCGTGTGAAGAAGAAAAAGAGAGGATCAGGGTGAAGGAGAGAGACCTACCGAAGGTGAGAAAGAGATAAAATTCGCGCGCACACAAAAGTCAATCTCGACGCAAGAGGACCGCATTGTTTTATTATTATCCGCACGCTGTTATCCCCATTCCATCGAGAATTTCTGCGAGAATTTTGGAGGGTGGAATCCACTGCTCTCGGGAACAATTGTCGCGTGGCGGTCGTTGCCGTGTCTCGAAAGAGAGAAGAGAAGCGCAGGGCAAAAAGAGCGAAATGAGTGAGTGAGGGGGACGCGCGACGAGTGTGCGGGCGGATAGTACGCGAGGACTGATTGAGTAAGGGCGGGAAAGAGAAAGAGAGAGAGAGAGAGAAATATAGAGAGAATGACGGAACACACAGAGTGAGAGAGAGAGAAAGATATATCCGAAGGAACAGGAGTCTCTCCCTCCTGTATACCGGTTGTGTGTATGTGTGTATGTACGTGTGTGTGCATGCGCGGTGTATACGGTGTGTGCAAGCGTGTGCATGTATGTGTATGTATGTATGTGTATGTGTGTGTATACATGTACAACACGCCTCGCCGTGCACCGCGTCGCGTGTCACGCGGTACGAGCGACACGCGTGCCGTTTGTAGCGCGTATGTGTGATTCGCCGCCGGTGATTGTCCCGCAGCTCTCTGGTGCGGCGCTCTCCTGCGAGTAACAACAACAACAGCAACAGAATAGTGGAGGGATATAACAAAATAATTTGTTGCGCGAGTGCGGGGTCCGTTGACGACGACCGAAAGTATAAATATATATATATATATATATATATAGTAACGACGCAACAGTAGCAGCAACAGCAGCAATAGCAGCAGCAGCAGCAGCAGTAGCAGCATACGCGCAAAATGTGGAATATGATGTGCGACGTGATGCCGACGATCGCGGAGGACAGCATGAGCCAGCGGAGCTCGCAATTTTCCGGCGAGGACGGGAACTTCGAGCAGCTGATGGTGCAGATGCTGGACGAGCGCGACAAACTGATGGAGACGATACGCGAGCATCAGGAACGGCTGCAGGAGACGGAAACGCGGCTAACCGAAGTCGAGAAGGAACGGGACGCTCTGAATCGCCAGCTCAACGCAAACATTCCTCAGGTATGGGATCAAGCAAAATGTCATTTTATTTACGTTTCGCAGCTATCGTCTTCTCGATAGCGATAACGGCGATAATGAGTTTAACGTAAACATAGAACACGTCACACTCGCTCGTTATGTCACGTGGCGTGAAGATGATACTGCAAGTTTAGATTAGAAAAAAATCAACCATCCGCATTCTTCGCGCACACGTGTGTGGTTTATATATAAATAATGTGTTTTAAATACACACACACACACACCTAATACGTCTGTGTCATTTAAAATACATTATACAATTATAATTATATAAAAAAAACATGTCGTTTAAAATACATTATACAAGTATATTAAAACAAAAAAGACCACGTTGTGTCATTGATGAGTTATTTGTCACCGATAACGTTTCACGTGTTACAAAAGCGCCGACAATTCTCTTGGTCAACGTGCCCAAGTTCGGGAAAGGAGAAATTTAAGTCACACATACACACACACACACGCGCGCGGAGGATGCAACGCGCTGACCAGAGATTCTCCAGGTGAGACTCTCTAATTGCGACGTGAGCTAACCGCCGCGATCGCAGAAACGTTTTTACGTAACGATCGCGCGCGCGATTGTGAAGGTGATTTGACGCGCGCGCGAGAGTTTTTTTCACGTCTCTGTAGTTGTCCCACTTTTCACGTGCGAGAGATATGCACGTTACTAACGCCGTAATTAACTTCTCCGTTTAGTGCGTTTTGCGTCAACGCTCGGCGTCACCTACATCTATCTTTCTGTGTGTCCTTTGCTCGCGACAACGGAAACACACGCCGGTCACACGCCGAATCTCGGAAGCTTCGCTTCTCTCGCAAGTCTCTTCCGATCTCTTCGGCAAAATTGTAACAAAAAAAAAAAAAATAAATAAATTTTGCATATTTCTTATCTGACACAATTACCGCGTTTGGTTTAATTGCAAATCGGAGGTTTATTTATCAGATTCGCTTCGTCAAATTTATTATTGATCTGAACGCGATTATGTTGGCCGACCTCCATTTCGATTTCACACCTTTGATATATTTCTTTTGATGCAGCTAATACGCAACGAGCAATTGCGGATGCATATTGCGACTGTTTATTATCCGGTTCTTGACAATCGGATCACGACCGAGATGCTCCCGGGAGGAACTAGAGCGCGGAGTAGCTTTCAGATCTTTGCGCGTATGTCGCAATTATGTTTGCCGCGATTTTTTTACGTCCGATAATCACATCTCGCTACATACGTAAGTTCCTTACGTGACGATGCGGCTTTTTGTGCATTTTGCATTCCTCGCGGAGGTAATGACGACGGCAGAAATATCTCGTCTCATTGTCGTCTTGATCATCGGTTGCCTAGAATGAAAAGATTCTCTCAAGTTCTCATCTAAGCGCGTGTCTACATCTTTTGTTTTCATCGTGGCTTTTTTTTTTTTTTTTTAACTACACACGTGTATCTCAAAAAGATTGAGGTCGGGGACGCGCGATATCTTAGCGTTGATTTTTTGTTTTTTTTTTTTTTCATCTGCCATTTGTCATCACCGAGCGAAACAGATTTTCGCTCGAAAATTTCAATTGAATTTGTTCCCGAGAAGGAAGATTAATCAAGCCAACTTCGCTAGACTATGTTTTTTAAAATTCGCGATTGACTTGGAAACTGACGTCTTTGTTAACTCGTCACTAAGTTTAAATTGAATCAAAATTTTCATGCATATTTTAAAGAGAGATGCGGCGGTAGAATAAATTCCCGTTATCTATTGCCGTCATCGGGATTAGATCATCGACGAAATCCTTTGTTTTAACGATTTTTGAAGAAAACAACGTTTCCTCGGAGAAGAGTGTCACAAGCCTGTTCGATAAAATGTTTCGTTTTTTTTTTCTCAAGAATATCGCGCGGAGAGACGCGACAATTGGATAGTTAATCGCGATCATTGATGGTACTTGTGAATTGTTTTCTTGTTCGTTAAATACTCTTATTACGGTTGTCTGAAACGCGCGGCTTTTTTGTTGTTCATTGAACGTGTAATTGCTCGTAACAAGTAGCTGTTAAAATTGTGAGAAGTGAGCAGGCTCGTATAATATTAAACGGGTGAGACAGGAAAGAGAGAGAGAGACAGAGAGAGAGAGAGAGAGAAAGAGGTTTGGTTATTGTTCCGGTAAAAAAAAAAGTTAAGTAAAAACCGATACGTGAAAAATGAATAAGGGAAAGAAATACACGATGCGACATTTGATATTTTATAATATAAATTTCTAATGCCTATTTTTGCTGTCCGCATTCATATAATGAAAGGCGAGGAAATATTCCCGAAGCAATGCCAGGAGAATGGCTGGCCAGTAATTATTATTTAATTAGTGAAATACCGAAAATTCTCGTCGTAATTAGGTCACGGCTTTGTAGGTTGATCGATTAATCGATGACAGGGTTACAAATATATAGTTTATATAGCTCTGTTTGTATTTTGCTTTGTCTCTTACACATATTTTATTTTCGAGATTCGTCGTTTTTTGTTCGTCGCGAGAATCTATTACGAACGTGGAATTTGTTATTAATTTAAATCGTAAGTAAAAATTTTGTGTTACATCTTAATTATTTAAATGTGACACACAAACCTCTTGTGTGAGTTTATTAATTGAACAGATTTTTTTTTTGTCTTTGCTTGTGCGTGTTGAAAAGTTGGCACTTTCGAGTCTTGAGAGGGATTTTGAGTACCAATTTAAGTTACTTTAAACCCTTAAAATATGAATTAGGATGATTGAATTAAATTGAAGTTTTAACGGTTGTAACACAGCGCGGAGAAGCGGACTCGCGCGCAGTATCGTGAGATAAACGTTTTATTATTTTTACGAGGATATGTATTCTTCATAAATGCACTTTGGACGAGACGAGCTATCGCGCACAGCGAGCCGGGGAAATACATGATGTAATTGCACTAATTGAGATGAATTATATATATCTAAAGAAATTCTACGAGTATCAACAAGTGTGTGTGTGTGTGTGCGCGCGACGCGATCAACTCCAAACAAGAACGTGATTAAACGATAATAATAATTCCTGAAATGTCGTAAGAACGTAATACATTATTTACACGTTATTTTATTCCGCTTACACGGACCGAAACAACTTGATCGCGTGCGTTAGAAAATCTCCGAAGTGAACAGTTCTCGGAGATGTGTTAATTACGCGCGAGTTTGTTTTAACACACACGAAATACTTCGGCAGCGTGTAGAAAAGAAGGGGAAGTGTTCAGAACTCTAATTATTATTGCGATACGTGAAAAATATGTGGGGCCGGCTTTACAGAGGAAAGAATTCAAGCGTTTAGCGCGCCTTCCACTTCGTTAGCGTGCGGATGCTGAACACTTTAGAGTCTGATAACTAGAAAAATAATGAGAGAAACAAAGCGGACGGAGAAAGAACGGGATTTAGAAAAGAGAACTGGCATTCTCTTGTCCTCGTTTTCTTCTTTTTTTTTTTTCACGAAACTCATCGTCATTTTCAACACACTTTCAATATTTTCACTATGTAAACCTCATGTGATCGACGTTTGCAAAATCTTACAATGTTCTTCTGTGCACAACAAATAATATCGGCTTCGATAAATATGAGTTAAAATTTATAAATTCGAATTTCAAAATTGTTATTCAATTCCAATTTTCTATTAATTCACGTTAAAAACACACATTTTGCACGTACGTCCGTACGTGTGACTGTAAAGTCTTATTTCTTGATTTGAAGTTTATCTTCTCTATTTAAAGAAGTTGCGTTCTGTTTCTCATTAAATTTGCGCGTGTATTTTAACATTCGGAGGGTGTGCTCGGCGCGTAATCGCCTCGGTCGCGCGCGTATTGAGAGTGGAACGTTTATACATGCATATCTTGCGTGTGACTCTTACGTAAAGCTATTTTTTTTCCCGCACGACCTTTTTCACTTTGATGAACAGCGACGACGTCTTTGGAAGGGATTTTGCCGGAACAAAATGCGTTATTTCGTGCGCAAAAACGGCAACAATTGTTGAGCGATCAAGTTTTTTTAGCCAAGCGAAAACCTGTCCAGGTTTCGATAATTTGTTCACTAGGTTGATTAACGATGAGACACATGAGGAGCACGCTTGTATGTTTTATTTGAGTTTCCGATAATGCGAACACATTTTCCTTAACGAAGAGCCGCCGCGTATAACGAGATCGCCTTACCGGCGATGCGTTACCGTTCCACGTATATGGAGATTGGGTGTGGATATATCGTGATGCAACGTGTGTGCACACTGGTGAACGGTCCGAGATCACATGTGCCTTGCCCGTCGCGGGCAGCAATTGGAGTGCGAAGAACGGTAGCGACAACGAAAGGCGCGCTTGGACTTACGCGCGTTTCTCATCTTTTTCTCGTGTGTGCACGTATACACACGTATATATACGTGTGTGTGTGTGTGTGTGCATATTCCAATTTTCGTCTTTCGATGGCCTCTGGCGACACCGCGTCAGTGCGTTTATCGCGCTTTATCGCGGGTGCAGCCCTTCGCACGCGAGCAACACTTCTCGGACTCGATCAATAATCACGTGCATTTTTTTCTTCCCCTCCCCCTCGGGATATTCTTCTTCACTGTCGCTTCGAAGTGTTGCGGAAGAGAGAATATCTCCTCTTTCTCTCTCTCTCTCTCTCTCTCTCTCTCTCGCTCGCTCTTTTTTTTTCTCTTCAAGCTACGGGCTTTGCGAAGATTGTAGATATTTGAAGAATGTAACGTCGGTTTTGGATTTTCTATTGCACAGTAAAATTCCAAAACGGAATTCTGTAATTCCGGAAGCCGCGAAATAACATTCTGCATTTAAATCGGATAGCATTGTTTTTATTTTTACATGCTGATTTATGAGAAAATTGTTAAGTTTTACTTTTCGAGAGATAAATCTCGAGACAGACTTTTCTTTGGAATTGAGTGAACACTCGATTCCATCATCTCCGCGAGATTCGACGGAGAGAGAAATCTGGTTCGACATTTTTCAACATCAAAGAGGCTCGAACTCTTCGCAAGCGAGCACATAACTTGCGCGCGCGTGTGTGTTCCTGGAAATAAAATTTGTTATATCGAACAGAATCATAGATACGAGTTTGCATGCGGAGGAATGACTAAGTACCTCGGAACTTTTTTCTAGCTTTTTCCGGTCAACACCCGAGAGAGAGAGAAAGAGAGAGAGAGAGAGAGCGAGAACGGTTGTAAAACTGACCCTCTCGAAGTTGCGGGAACCCAACATCGTTAACCTGGCGAGGGTCGCTCGAAAAAAAAAAAAAAAAGTTGAGCACGTGAAGCACGTAAAGCACCTCGACGAGGACGGCGGCGTGGCGACGAAGGACGCACGAGCGTGCTTTGTTCAGATTGCGAGTAACGTCCGACTTTTCCTCGTATCATGGCTTCGACGTGTTTCCGCCATGAATCTTACTATTCGCGAGCGCTTCCGTTTTCGCGAAACAGCGAGGTCGTTGACCTCGAACCGAATGGCTTTTATTTTGAAGGAAACCGACCTTCCTACCCCTACTCCCTCCCCCCTCGCGACGAGGAATTGCGTTAGAACATTGCAAACCTTGTAATTGTAAATTTTTCACGATCAGATTAAATTACAGTTTTCTTTGTTACACTCAGCGATTGAATTATACTTCAAAGTGCAAAGAATTGTGGGGGAAAAACTGTGCCGATAAAAAAAGTCTCATTGTAACAAAATACAACCGCGTGATACAGCATGAATATCTACGCGTGACATTACCATATTACGAGCGAAACGTGAAGAATGAACTTGGCGAAACTTTTTTGTCTGTCGCAGATAATAAGAAAACGTATCGCGATGTAGAAAAAAAAATTTCTCTTTTTAATCTCTGATTTATATTATCTCCCAGAATAAAATTACTGTCTAATAAAACTGAATAAAATTATCCTACTATTGAAAAACAAATATTCAGAAAACGATTGTTTTTTTTGTTTTTTAGCGCTAGAAATGTTTGTCATATGATATTGACTAACGTTGGAAATGTTACGTGAGGAAAAAAACGTGTATCGAGTAAGGACATTTTGTGACGCCCAAGAAACGTAAAACTACTGTGTGTGTCTCGACACACACAGGAGTGAGAATGAACCTCCCCGGGTCGCCCTCGTCGTTTGTGGATGGAGGGATAAAAATTTGTGGGACGACTGACGAGCGTGAGCGAGCGAGTGAGTGCAATGCACCGGCGTACGCGCTTGGCTGATCAATATCCACCCCACCCACTCGCTCGCCGGCGCATGAATGAACCTCGCCTTTTACACACTCGATTCGCGATCGGGGAGACGGGAAATAGTAGTTCTCTACTTACTCGCGCCGCACCGCAGCCCGGGCAGCGCCGGCGTAGACAACAAGCCCGGTAGCTGTTCGGGATGTTTAAAGCCTCTCAAAGCGAAGTTAGGATTCTCGATATGTAGTGAAATTCAATACATATAGTTTTGATTAAAGTTACCGAACTCCCCTTTTGAAAAGTCCAACGAAAAGAATTTTCAGAAATTAATGGTTCTCTGAATTTGAATGTCGGAGAGTTTTTAAGATCCATTACCTCTTTTAGATAAAATATCTTTTAATTAGCCAAGAACTCGCAAAGTGTAGGCAAAATAACGAATGAAATCGTGTCTGTCGCAACTGTATTGTATTTCAAAATAAATTAAAAAAACAAAATGTTTCGATTTTATGTCTTTTTGTACATCGGAAACTGCAAAAGCGAGCCGAGTCGCTCGGATCTATTTAATTCTAGTCTTTGACGTGCGAAATTAACGCTCCATTTGCTAAAACACAGAAATTACATTACTCCGAATTTGGGATTGTTTTTTTTTGTTTCTGGGTCAATTGTAAGAAACTCTCTTAAACTCTTCGAAAGGAAGCGCGAGAATCGATCCGATGAAAATTCACTGTGTGTACGAGAGTGCTTCGCACATCCGTTAGATTGTTCTCGTCCATAATAATTATCCGTAGAAACTCTCTCTCTTTCTCTCTCGATGTATGTACTTGCATAAAATGCTCCCGCGGATACATTCATACGGCTAATTGGAGTTTGCACCGACACGCGGATGCCTCCGAGACGCGATCGTGGAAGTATCGCTGAGAGTGTGTTTGCCCCGTCGGCCACAATGCAAAGTTCTGTTGGCTTTGTGCATCTGGTGCATATTACGAACCCTCCCTCCGAGCGAACAGAAGTCTGTTTGCAGCTCGCGAGTTCGCGCGCGAGTCAACACTGGTGCCTCATTTCGGCAGCGATGAGTCCCGCAAACCCGATGAGACCACTTTTTGGCACAAGGAAGGAATTCAAAGAACTCGTTCTCTCGTTTATCGCGCGAATCTCCATCAAAATGTGCATACGTTTGCGCGTTATATATCAGAATTTTTTGTCGATTTCTCTTTCGTATTTTTACTTAATTTGCAATTCAACGTTTCACTTGTAAATAGTTGAAGAAAGTAGATAATTCTAATGTTACAATTTTAATAGTATATGATTCTAATAAGAATCTGTAAAGCAAACTATCATATGTTGGATGTTAATAACGGGCAATTTAAATAATTTTAATTAAATGTTAATTTATTTCTTTTTTTGCTATTAAATACACATAGCTTGCGAAGAGCAAACGACTTCTCTCGCGCAAAGTTTTTTTTTCTTTTTTTTTTTTCAATATATTCCGAGACGAGGTTGCGAAATTATTCAATTACGTCGATACTTCGTCGTCGCGCGCGTCTCATTAGTCCGAACGAATTCTCGAAAACGCGTAACCTGTCATCGCGAAATGGCTGTCTCGACGAGGAGACGCGTGGGCAGACACTTTCTCTCGGCTGAATGCCGTTCGTTCGGAAACGAGCAACCTGTCCTGCATGGTATCGTCGAGAGACGCGGCGGCAACAACGACGGTAGTAAGCGGCGGCCACGCACGCATTAAAAACCGCACGTATATAGATACAATGCACGCCTTCTTTCGTCGTTGTCGTCGTCGCGTCCGCCACACCCCGCCTCGCGCATACCTAGCTAATAAGTAACCAGATACACCTACCGCGCGCGAAAGAAACACGAGATATATCCTGAATATCGCAGCACGTGGGTGCCGGTTTCGCCCCGGCACGAATCGTTGAATTTAATACACCTGTTTGTCTTGAATTTCATCGGGATCGAGAATTAGATCGCGCCGAATATTCCTCCCCTCGTCGCCCTCGTTTGACCGTCGTCACCCCCGATTGACGCGAAGTCAATACTACGCGAACTTCGACAATTGCAATTTTTGAACAACGCTATTGCTACGCTCACGTGTTTTGTTGTTTTATTATTATTATTTTTTTTTTTTTGTCCGCGTCTCTGGTCGCGTACCGTTATTCGATGTTGCGTGTCGTGTGAACGGCAGTTAAAATCGCGACGCGTTAATAAAACTCGCGTGCAATGACGGGAGGTCAGTATTGTGTAAGTTGCACATTTCATCTTTTGCTTTTCTTTATTTCGTATCGAAATGATTTTTCTTATATCCGCTTCTCTTCTTTTTTTATCCACTTTACTTCAAGATTTACTTCAATGCATCCCGACGTGCTAAAATTATTTTTATATCGACGATTTCTTTGATCGTCGTCGAAAATCTCTTCGAGAGATTCGCGCGCACACGTTGCGAAACTCCGATATCGGTGTTTCTTAACAATCAGAGTTGATTGTGCGAGTTTTACTGCACATTTGTCAATTCGACGGAAAAAACGTTTTATATTCATTATTATTTTTGATTTCTTTGATTGTTGAAATAAATTGAACGGAACAAGCTACAAAGCTTTTTTCAATATTTTACACTTGTTTCTTTTTTTTTTCTTAGAATAAAACCACTCGGAACGCATTTTTTGCAAACAGATTGCGTCTTTCTGAAGTCCGTCATTTCGACGGGCGTTTGATTGACGTTTTTCGATGTTAAAATCAAATACAATATCGCAATCGCGGAATGTTATCGAAGTATATAAACGCAGAATCTCTCGCATATACCTATCCCGATAACGGAGAGATGGCGGAATACACACATGTATATACATGTATGTAACAATTGCCGTTGAGGACGGCTTCGAATCCGCAATAGACGCATGCGGTCTTGCAGGAAACATGTGTTCGGTGTCCAGCTATAATTCCTATGGTCAGAGAATTGCCAATATATAAGGACGAGCGTGTGTATTCCGCCATCTCTGTGTTGGAGCATTAGCATCGAAATAGAATGGTATTGGTTTGGTCGGAAAACGCGCTCCGTCCCGCGTATTCCGTCATTGCGACTCTCGAGAGAGTCATTTCCCGTATTAAAATAAATTACACGTGGTGTGGGAAATTTTTTGTCGAGAGATTTTTCGTGGCCAACTCGCTTTGCGAGTCGCGCTAATAATTTCCAACCCTCTCGACTTTACTTTTTAATTGCTTGAGTTTTTCTACGGAAACCATTTTTTATCATTTCGTAGAATTGCCGCTCCTTTTCAACGATTGATGCGCGGTGTGAGGATTTTTTTTTTGTTTTTAAATAAATGTTTTCATTTTCACGCCCAACTCTATCTCCGCTCTAGCTGAGAGAGAGAGAGAGAGAGAGAGAGAGAGCAACTTCACCCTTGACTGTAGCATTGGAAACCTGTTGCTTAATAACGCATGCATACTTACCGCCTCACGCGGATATTATATTTAGATCGATTTTCTCATTATATTTTTATTCGAGATGAATTGTCCGGGATGCGCTGCTGACATTTCGCATTCAAGATGCTCATTGCGATATACGCAATCTCGAATGCATTATGCATCGTGTGCGTAATAAAGACCGTCTTTGAGAACGTGTCGGACGACGCGAGCCTACGTAAGAAACACACGCTCTGGGAAGAGCGGAAATAAAACACACGGGGCTTTGTGCGTTCACATTATTTCGGTTATATATTATTTTTCTGTAATGTACTTGCAAAAGTTCATTAATATTTATACGAATTTTTTTGCGGAATGTTTTTATGTATAAAAAAAAAAAAAAACTATATAGATGCAAACCACCTTTCGTGATCCCAAGTCGTACAACAGGCCGAGATTGTCAAATCGAGCATGATTTTTTTTTTCTTTTGTAGAAATATATCACGTTTCTACTTAAAAATGGAATAAATTAATTTTTTAGCTCGTAGAGATCTTCGATTTGTATTATAATTCTTTTGTAGGTCAGATTGATGTGTTCGGACGCGATATTTTTAGTAGATCATGTCGTAAGTTCGCGGGTCGCACCGAGGTCGCGGATGCTATTTTTTATTTCGCACGTCTCTCCGTAGAATCTCCTCTCGTTCTCTCCCAAAAATCTCGTATCACTCGCAAGGCTTTCGTTTTCGTGAGTGAGTTCATTTACTGCGGCTTCCTTCCTCCCTCATTAGTGATCGAGTTGGGGAGAACATTTCGATGATGAGCGGTTTGTTTTTTTTTTTTTTTTTAGTAGATAATCGCTTCGACACAAACGTGCAAAGTGTATTCGGGAGATGACCCGAATATTTTTCATTGAAGTTTTGACACATTTCTTTTTTCACAATATTTTTTAATAATAATTTTCTATATACCATTTTAATCCTCGTAGTTGCGATTGTCCTATTTATAATATATATAGATTTTACACGCGACAGATTTGTGTCTGATGTGTAAACTAACGTATCTGCCATTGTTACACAGGTGTTGTACACGGCGAAACGACATATTTTTACGAACGACATATCCCGGCACGTGTCGCGCGTGTAAAAGATGAAATCAATCGAATAGTGAAAAAAAAATCCGTCATCGGACGTGGCAACGCAATTAAAACCATTTTGTTCTACATAATATAATGGATTTTTTCATTAGCGTTAGTAAAATTAACCGAGCAGGTCTATCTAAGATCGTCGCGCGCGGCGAATCAGCGGGGACGAAACCTCCCCTTTGCTCTTTTAACCTACATTTTCTCTTGTTTAACACATCGAGCGCATGTCGTCTGTCCGTAGCGCCGAGCCAACAGTACGATTTCGCACGTTGATTCGGTATCGCGTGTCTTTCCGTCGTACGTGGCGCATCAGGAGTTCGAGTTTCGCAATTTTCTTTATATATATATATATATATGAAAGAAAACACGTAATCGCGCGCGCGGCGATTAACTACCACCTTTGTGTGACGCGGCAAATGTTCCTCACACGAGAGAAAAAGTGATTCGCGACTTTACAAGAAAAACGTTCAGATAATTTCTCTCTCGCGAGAGAGCAAGTGTGGCGCTCTCTCTTTTACGAGAGAGAGAGAAAAATTTAATGTCTGTACGACGAATCTTCCAAAGTATCTTCTTCTGTTGTCTGAAAGGAATTTGAAAAAAAAATCAGGAAAAAGAATCCTCTTTCCGTAGACGATATTGTCATTGCGCGGGGGAGGAAGCGTCAACAATCGATCTTACAATCCGGCCCGGATTTTGATCCGATTGACCGTTCACACACGGTTTCATTTAGGAAACAACAATTAAATGTAACATCGTCCACTTCCTCCACTCGTCGTCGTCCCACGCATCGAGAAACAAATGAAAATATTTTTCCTCCTCCCTTCGCGACATTCGATATTTTACATGCAACTTTACACGTGGCGGCGACCTTCGCCACACCGCGATTGACATTTCGACGCGGTGTCAAAACCGCTCGAGAATTAAAACCACCCGTGGTTTTAATATTCCGTGTAAAAATTGCTGAACACACACACAAAGTTGCAGAAATAAAGTTTGCCCGTCTGCGCCAATATCGATCCATCGACGACGCGGTCAGAGCGTGTGTGCGGTGTCATCAAAACACTACTATCGCGCCGACGATAATTTTCACGCAATATTGATTCGCTTGGTTGACGCGCGCGAGCGAACACACACGATGACGGCGATTCAAATTCGCGTGTGTAAATACGCGATTACATTGCGTTTGCGCGAAAGGGTTATTACTCGAGTAAATGTTAAATTATAAATAGAGACGCGGCGCGTACAAAAAAAAAAAAAAGACAAAGGTTATACGCAATAATTTAACGTTACATTGTGCTGATACGCACACACACACACACACATATTTTTTCACACGATATTCCACATATCGTGACTTTATCTCTTCGTCTTATCTCCGACGCCTCGGTATTATCGAAAACATTTGTGTGTGCGTGTCGTTGACATTTTTTCAACCGATGACAGATAAGAATGTTTGAGCAGCAACGCGAATTTGTGTGAACGTTGCCGAATGAATATTGCTGAATAATTGGGTGAATAATAAATTGTGTAAAAAAAAATAAATAAATAAAAATGAAAGCGAACAGCAGAAAATTAAGAAGTTAAAAAGATAACCGGAATTGCGAGAGTCAATATTTGACGTCTCGTGAATGAATGAATCAAAGCTGCCGAATATTTGCAACTCGACAACAAAATTCAAATGCGAAACGTTCAAGTCGTTCGGATGTCGAACGAGAGTGACGCGCGCGAAATTATTCAGTCCGCAGTCCTGTCGCCGTTACTTAGGAATATCAGTCAGGATTCTTCTCTCGGCACGCAGCTCCGTAAGAGATCGTGGAGCGATGCGGATTCCGCTTGTCGATCGGTACTGTTCGACAATTCAAAGGACGCTCGTATGATACATCGCGTGTTGTCGCAGGTGAACTTTTCTCGAACTTTTTTTTCAATTCTTTTCGCGTATTTTATACAGCGATTTTCTTTTCTACGCGCGACAAATTTCATTTTTCACATACAATATATAGTTACATGTTATTAAACACGTGTCGTTTCGCGTTTTTTGTGCAGGAATTTTCGCAACTGACGAAGGAATTGGCGGCGGCACGGGAGAGCATCTTAGAAAGAGAAGAAGAGATTTCCGAGTTGAAAGCGGAACGAAACAACACACGCGTGAGTAGCCACACCTTTCGTACAATTGTTTTTTTTTTTTTGTAACTTGCTATTTTCTAGATGTGTTTTAATTAGTTTCTCTCGCTAGAGAAGTAAAATGGTCATCATCAAGGAACGACGGAGATAAAAACAAAAAACAAAAAAAAAAAAATAACTGCGAGCTTAGATCTCTTGAAAAATTCGCTATTGCAATTAATAAAAGACGTGTTCGACTTTTTCTTCTAGCTCCTGCTGGAACACCTGGAATGTTTAGTGTCGCGACACGAACGCTCGCTCAGAATGACGGTTGTGAAACGTCAAGCCGCCGCACAATCCGGCGTGTCGTCTGAGGTGGAAGTACTAAAAGCTTTGAAAAGTTTGTTCGAGCATCACAAAGCTTTGGACGAAAAGGTATTCACGCTATTTCATCCAGCGCGTTCTCTCGCTCGTATATCTCAGTTCCTCCACAGAACCGGGCTTCGCGAAAGAATTTCTCGCAAAGGAAGAAACACGCGCGGCACAGAAGGATAAAACAAAAAAAAAATATATATATATTTTATAATTAATGAATCCTTCAGTAATTAGCGCATTTTGTTGCACGCGAAAGAGAAGATCTTTCTTAGGGATTAACACTGATTAACTCTTTGCAGGTACGCGAGCGTTTGCGTGTGGCTCTTGAGAGAAATACGAGTCTCGAGGAGGAACTAGCCCATACCAAAGAAGAAGTGAGTTTAACGTTTTATTAAATTGAGATGTGAAATAAGAAAAACGCGTTTGTAATATCGTTTCTTGAGCGAAATACCGATTGGAATTGTGTAAAATCGTATACCGACGTGTATAATATAAGTAAAATATTTTGTGCGTAACTGAGGCATTTCTCGAGGAAAATTCTTTTCAAGAAGATGCTAAATTTGACTACTCTCTCTCTCTCTCTCTCTTTCTGTGACTTGTCATCGCCAGCTAACGCCGAATGTGATTGCAGCTCCAGCAGTATAAAGTAAGCGGGCACACGCCAAAAGCTATAGAGGATAGACCGAAAGAAAACGGACAGGCGGACGAAGGTCAGCAAAACAAGGTATCGACATTTTTTTTTTTTTTTTTTTTTTTTTTTTAACCGACATGCGGTGCACAAGCGTTCTCACAGATATTCACATTACAACACACCGTATTATCGCTTTTCATAACCTTGCACCTCGATCATGGATAAGTGGGAAGTGTTTTTAATCATTTGTCTGAAAGTCATGAAACTGCATCTGTGGATCTTTTTCTCACTTTGCATGCTCATGTTTAGCACATATTATCCTGTCTTCCTATTCGCTATTTACTTGACGTCTCACATAGTCATCTTAGTTTTTATGTGTCATTGAAGTTTATATCATAAAATGTAGTAGTTTTGAGGTAGAGAAAGAGAAGACAGAAAGAAAGAGAAAGTGTGCGTATGAATGAGAGAAAGAAAGAGATGTGAATCGAATCAAAAGTGTAACCAATGATATAATTTCTTTATATAATTTTCCTACAAGATGATCAATACATGTTTCATCAGTGTTGAGTTGTCAGTAACATGTATCATAAATTTAGAATAATATTATCTTGTCATTTCTCATTTGTATAAAACATTTTTCATGTTTCATGTCATAGAAAGAAAACATACGGAGAAACATATTTAAAGAAAATAGATATTTATTTAAATATACGTTTGAAATATATATATATATATATATATATTGGTAAAGTTTGTAACAGTCTCTGTGTTGTCTCATGTTTTTTATTTTTTGTTGAGAACAAGCATTCTCACTTAAAAGTGCTCTTGTGTCTCGAATGACAAACGATATGTGATAAGCTATTTTTTACTTTGTCATTCATCGATTCGCTGCATCTACAAAAAATGTATCTACCGTAGTTTCTCATGCATGTGATATAGTTGTACAGTCGCGTAGTTGTGTATATGTAGTTTTTGGGAATTGCGCGGCGATGCAGGACAGGCAATGCGAGTGAGGCATTCTGAATGTAGTGTTGTGATCGGGCAGAATGAGACTGAGCAGGCAGAAAACCAGCAACAACCGCAGCAGCAGCAGCAGCAGCATCAGCAACACCAATCGCAACAGCAGCAACAGCAACAACAACAATTGGTACAAAAGCCAGGTACAGAGAAGTCCGCTGAAGTCGGCAATAGGCTCAGCAATGGGAGTCTCGATCCGGCCGAGCAGGACTCCGCGGTGCGAGTAATAGATTTGCAAGCCACTATCGACAAGCAGGTATGAATCAGTATTTATCTGACGAAATGGCTAGAGAGAAAATCCAACCATAAACAGAACAGTCAGGTAGTTTCTTCATCTCTATTAAATATATTGTCGAAGAATCCCGATTAGTTTTTACGTGACTTATCCCTGCAACGTATCTTCAGTTTATTATATATGTATACATAATATGTATGCATATATGTATGTATATATACATGTATATGTACATATATATATATATATATATATTTGCAAAACGATACCATTTTCGATTTTGCATGATTTACCCACTTTAAGCACATCAAGCATAGCGTGTGTGAGCAGTAAAAAACATACTGAGCGACACTTTCTGTGTCCTTATCTCGATAAACATGTTTTTATTATTTAAAAACTTTTTTAGTTAGTGTTGTTCGGATATATCTATATTTATATGGGGTAAGAAATTATTATTTGTTCTATTACAAACAAATTTATATGCACATTATCACATATTTATCTCGTTTCATAGAGTGCATGAGTCATGAAGAATGAACGTGATGTAGATTCTATCTTCTCCTCGCGTCTCACATAACAAACAAAATTGTAGCAGAAAATAAGTTTTTTTGAGTCACATATACACACGATTTCACATACAAGCTTACTTATATATAGGTGTCCCAAAATTGATTACAAAACGTCAAATGCAATCTGATTTGTTTTAGCTTTAAATGCGTTTTATATCATAAAAGATTCATGAATGTTGACATTCATGGATTTTAATATATTAGAGTTCTTTGTGTAACTTTGGGATCTCCTGTATGTATAATAAAATATGTATCCATATAAGAAACATGTACATTATATAATATAGTATATGTCACGTGTAAGAGTTAGTTTGATATTTATAAAACATACTTTTTGTTATATATAGCGCGAATAACGCGCGGACCATAGTTTTCTATTGAAATAACACTTTTAGTGATGCCTACGGCATGTTATATGTAATGGCAATATACATATTCATGTTTATGTCCCTTTTTTATCGCATGAAATAGTGATTAAAGAATAGATTCTCTATCCAAGTCAGTATTTTCCGTTTAAAGAGCTTTGCCGTTTCCTTAATGTGACATGAAAAATGTAAACACTCGCGCGCGCGCGCGCGCGCACACACACACACATAAATAAACACACGTACGCACACTTATGAATATGACAATAGTGTAAAACAATTTTACCCAAATTAGTTGTAACGTTTATATAGAACAATAATTGTCGAATGATATGTGTCTCTGACAAAGAGAAAGAGAATGAGTTTTACAATGAGAAGTATGTAAAACTTGTTAATTTTCATTGTATAAGTAGCAAAGCATTTGTGAAAAAAAATCGACACGTTTGATATGAAATACTGGAAATATGTTATTTTAGAGTTCAGAATTAATAACGTGGCAACGACGAGTAGCGGAACTGAGCGGACGTGTTGCCGAGTTAGAAGAAACGCTGTCGAAAACGCAAAAAGAGCTTCTGAAGGCGCAAGAAACGGGCCTCAAATTGCAAAGAGATCTGCGGGAGAATGCGGCACAAAAAGAGGACCAAGAAGAACGAATAGCGACTCTAGAGAAACGTTACCTCAATGCTCAACGGGAGTCCACTAGTCTTAATGACCTCAATGAAAAGTTGGAGCAGGAGGTACAGCATAAGAAAGCTCAACTAAAGGTAAATGATCAGTCTTGCATTATCTGATTATAACTGTAATGTTTATATGGACACTTTTCGTGATTAATTGTGCGAATGCGTGTTATTTCAAGCTCCAAGAAGAGAAAATCGCGGCTATACAGGAAAAACTAGAACTCGCGGAACAAAAATTAACTCAATATTCTAAGTTACCAGAAATGGAAGAACAATTAAAACAGAGGATGGAGGCTCTGACGCAGGTGAGGAGGCCCAACCAGGTACGCAGGGGAATCATATCACGTCACATAGTCAATTCTCCTTGGTTTTATTCCTCTGCACTCTCTATATAACGTTTCCCGAGATACGGGTTTATGTCTTAAGTCTAGAGAGCTTTATTCTTTCTCATAATGCATTTATCACTGCAAACTGTTCTTCTTACATTCTGATTGAGTTGAGATGATTTCAGATGATTAGAGAACAATGATTTGCTGCTCCATTTGATTTACTGTTACATGTACAATAGCATTCAATATATATATATACATACAATCGAGTATATTTCTCAAATGCACCACAATGCGTTTTTACGTTCTCAAATCACACAATTCCTCGCTAATTTCTGAATACAAGCTGAATACGTGCAGAATTTATTTGTTTGAATTAAAAATTTTAGTTTTACGAAACTCAATGTTACACGTTAATTATTTTCGTTCGATCTTAATATGATTTGCGAATTGATATGATGCAGCATGAATGGTAGAAATCGTCAATCTGGTTTGTACAAATTCCACTCTACAAGTGACGGATATGTTTCATACAGTACAACATGTATAAACTTACGCACACACACACATACATACATACGCACACAAAATTTATAGTTTACATATTACTTTTAGCGTGCCAATTTGTTTTTTGAATGTGTTTGTCAATATGATACATTCTCTCTCTATTCTCTTTCTTCTCGCTCATCTGGATATAATACGCTGTTATATATATTTTTTTAACTACATATTTTCATATCATAGAATAATATATATATTATTTAATTTGATAGTGATATCAATGTCAAATCTATGTTTAAAGTAGAGAGAAAAATAGTTCCTACTATGTAGAAATTAATGGCTTCATAAAATTAAACACATCATTATCTGATCATAAAATCGATCATTAACCTTAATTATGCAGAATTGAATAATATAAACTCTGACAATCGTCTTAAATAATTTGTAATTTTGAAACATTTAAGCAGGCTCAGGAGAGGCATGGTAGCGCGGAGGATAGAATCCAAAGATTGGAAACGCAATTAGAAGAAAAAAATGCTGAAATAATGCGTGTTAATCAACGACTTAAAATGAATGAGGAACATAATACGCGTCTTAGTACAACCGTCGATAAACTCCTATCTGGTAATTCTTGCGTAATATTTTTTGCGTATAACTTATCAAGTTGTCTCACACTTAGGAGTGAAGCGATAACAAGTTTATATATACATACACACACGCAAATGTCTACATGAGTATATATATTTTTGAGTAAATTTTAAGTGCAGTTATAAAAATTGAAATGTTTGTTTAGAATCTAATGAAAGATTGCAAGTGCATTTGAAAGAAAGAATGCACGCTTTAGAAGAGAAGAACGCGCTTACTCAGGAACTCGAGAAAACGAGAAAAATAGCGGAGGATCTGCAAAACGAGAAAGCCGATATCGTTAAGGAATTGGGAAAAGCGCGCCTAGAAATCGATAACGTTAAGAGACAGATGCTTCAGCAGGAAATTGCATTTAACATTCAACAAACGGACGCGCTGACGAGGAGTTTATCACCAAACGCGGTAGATCCGGGCTCCTTCTCGAGAAGCGCGAGTCATAGTAGTTTCGATACTCATTCGTTGCCCAGAAGAGGTGGTAAACGATCTATCGAAGACGATTCGTCGAAGGTATCGCATTGAGATATAAAAATTATTTGGTGATGATACATCAGCGAAAATATAACACGAATTGATTACTTCATAGAATTATGTGGCGCGAACTTTGGCGGAGCAGGAATGGGAAAAGTTGCAACAAGCGCACGTGCTCGCCAACGTACAACAAGCGTTTGACGTTTCGAGCGACGCCGAGGGAGATGGAGATAACGAAAGTATATTTAGTTGCGCGGCTGACGTAATTAGTCCTACTGGGCACACAGACGCCCAAACGTTAGCGTTGATGCTGCAGGAACAATTAGATGCTATTAACAAAGAGATTAGATTAATTCAGGTAATTGATTTTGTGCAATAATTTCGCACGCGAATCTATTTTAATTTCCACATTTGAATTTGATTTTATAGGAAGAAAAGCAGAGCACGGAAGCACGTGCGGAAGAACTGGAGTCTCGCGTCGGCAGTCTCGAGCATATGAATCTGTTGGCGAGAGGTCGAAGCTTGGAACGAGCATCGCCGCCATTGAGTGGACGTTCCACTCCAAAATCACATCACAGTCCTAACAGGGATTATTTGCATAAGTACCACACCGTTAGTAATCACGTAATTACTAATTGCAATAACATTTATGAGCTGTTCTTTCATTTGTTTGCAACATCCGTAATAACGATAATTTATTTCCATTACCTTGTAGGCACCTGCGTCCATGTCTCCGGCGCATTTGCATCAATATGCCGCTTCCTTAGCTAGTCCGGGTCAACTGTCGGAATCTCTTCCTGCTAGCCAGGTTTGTGCCGCCACTATTCAGCTTGATTTTATGATTAGATTGATTTTATGATTATGATTAGATTGCCAATGAAACTTGGTTGTATTTGTTGAATAACGAAATACATTACAGTTTCGTAATAAGTTTTGTTACAATTGGATTTTAATTCGATATACGTAGACAATATCTTTTGTCTATGGCAGTTACAGTTGTCGGGAGAAGAGTTGCACTCAGTTAGTGAGAGAGACAGTACTGGCGGTGCGGGAAGCGGCGGTAGTGACGCGGCTTCGCCTCTTACGGCCAGATCTCTGAGATTGGAACGAGTCGTTCAAGCCTTGGCTCACAGTCAGGAGGAACTTAGAAGGTATATCTTTCTTTTGTACTTTGCTGCTGGATTCTCGACTCAACGATTGGTTTTTTCTTTTTAAATATTTTTTTAAATATTTTACGTTGACTTATATTCTTCTGCAATAATTTAAATTATTTCTCACACTTTGGCAATCAAATCTGTAAAGATGAAAGTCAAGATAATCGGTGCACAAAATGGTGTATAAAAAAAATAGTATCGCATTAATATTGAAATCTTTTAATGTGGGGAAACCTTAAAAGTGATATCTGTGATCTTAATTGTATTTTATATGTGCATGGAGATGAGATCAGCCAGAGTTAGCTATTATCTCTTAAGTTGTTCGTACTTTTCATTGTTTATGCTATCAGACGTACCGGACAGTGCGGATTTCCGAGCAGTGGTTTCCCCACGTACAGGTTAATTAAAGACACTACTACTACTGCATGTGAAACGCGTTGTTATATGCCGCTGTGCACGACACATTTGAATGGCACTTGTGGGCGTGAGAATAACATCCAAGTCAGCCCTAATCACATCGACGGTAACACAACTTGTTCATCGTTTAAAGTTGAATTTGCTACTGTACATGTAAAAGATCAGATCCTTCTTATTCGGAAATTATGAGGGATGCCATAGTACCGATTTACATGCCCGCAGTACCGATTCTCGAGCACAGTGGCAGGAATGAAGCGCCTGATAGATCCGATAGGCCCGATAGACATGAAATCTCGGAAGAGACTGACACTAGCTTCTTTCGTCCGTCATACATTCAAGCCTGCCCAGTTCACGATAAGCATCGCGATCTTAGACAGATAAAGGAACTTACGGAACCGAGAGAATTGGATTCGATGCACGAAACGCGCCGTTCGCGCAAAAGGTTGTTCTGTATCAGATTGCAAAGATATAGAATTACAGACAGATGAGATATTACACGCGTTATCGCAAACTATATGATGATGCAAGCACTTTTTGATATACTTCGATTTTTTTTAATTTGTCCCTTAAAATTATCGAGAATAAGTATCTATGCTTGTTTATAGAATTTAAAAAAAAAAAAAAGAGCCGATTCAGAATGCAATCCTTAGACTGTAAATATTTGTGACATTTTATTACACTGTCCATGTCGTTCCGTATCTTTGTGGAGGGAATTACACTCACACTTGTAGATTTATAATGTACTAATTTTATCTTTTTCGTAAAGAGAGTATTTAGCAACGTATTTGCAGGTGTTTTTTTTATGTATAACATGTTAGAATGAGCGAAAAGAGTCGTTAAAAAGATAGTGTACTTGTGTGGGCTAGAATGTAGTATTTATGTTAGAGTAGAAATAGAAACTAGAGATTAGCGCTCCATGCAGCAGGCATGGACATAACAACGGCGCACTCAATTCTGGAACTCCTCCTTCCCCATTGTCCTCACGCCACAGCAGCCAGGACAGTTTGCACAAAAACAACTTCTCCAGCGTTGGATTGCCTATCGCACAATTGTCAACGTCGCATTTGCACATGCAATCAACCATGAGTCCCGCAACGGCCGCCGCGGTCGCGGCTGCGCAAAAAAAGAAGGGCATTAAAAGCAGTCTCGGTAGATTTTTCAGCAAAAAGGAAAAGGTGAGAGACCTTTGTTTTTGTCTACAAAGCAAAGAAAACAAAAGTATTATCTGCGAAACAGTCGTCATGTTTTAATACGTGTAGATTAAAGGGAAGGATACACCGATGCCGGGAGACGTGCCAGGTATGGGAGGTGCGAGTACACCAGCTGATCCTGATTACGGGGACAGCGTGTCTGTGGCCGGAACACTTGTGAGCAAGAGCGATTTCGATCGCAGGAAAAAAAAGAGGTACGTATATCAAAATTATACAATATTTCGCGTGCTCAAAGTAGAAGAGAGTCAATATTTTATTCTTATTAATACTGTTTTTTATATTACGCACTAATATAATTGTCAGTTGTGTATCATTCAAATGTGCCCAAATATAACGCATTAAGTGATGAACTCGTGAAACATCTCTAATATTTTGCGTTATACAGTAAACTCGTAAAGAAAATTATTTTTTTTTAAATATTGCAATCTTGTGTATACGTATTTAATGTTTTAGTCCAAGCATGTTTGGTAGTATGTTAGATTCGTCGCGACATGAACTTCTGGCGGAAGCGATGAAAGCCGGAACACCTTTCGCACTCTGGAATGGACCAACGGTAGTCGCGTGGCTGGAGCTTTGGGTGGGCATGCCAACGTGGTATGTCGCCGCTTGTCGAGCAAACGACACACACACACACACGCAAATTTATGTTTTACACACATCATAGTCACGGATCCGTCATAGCTTGAAACATACAACTCATCATTGAATCGGAATTTGTTACACACATACACACGCGCGCATGTATGTATGTATATACATATCTGTATCTTGATGATAGCAATCCGTTGCATCGGCTAAAACTGAGACTAGCTATTCAAGAGATGGTGTCGCTCACGAGTCCATCAGCGCCAAAAACTTCTCGCACAACATTAGCATTTGGTGATATGAATCACGAGTGGATAGGTAATGTCTGGTTACCGAGCCTCGGATTGCCGCAGTACCGATCCACTTTCATGGAGTGCCTTGTTGATGCTAGAATGCTCGATCATCTTACAAAAAAAGATCTTCGTGGTCAACTGAGAATGGTTGACAGTTTCCACAGGTACGTAATGTAACAACATCTTTGTATTTTTATTACATAGTATTAGTTATTAGAATATTTTATTTAGTTTGTTATATCAACAAGATGATCGATAATATATTGGTCTTTTTTTCAGAACAAGTTTGCAGTACGGTATTTCCTGCTTAAAGCGATTAAATTACGATAGACAACAATTAGAGGAAAGAAGACGAGTGGCAGAAAGTGCCAATATAGATGTACTTGTATGGAGTAACGATCGTGTCATAAGATGGGTTCAGTCGATTGGCTTGAAGGTCGGTTAATCGTCTCGTCACTTTTTCTTGTATAATTTTCATCGCAGTCGGTCATTTACAAAGAAAATTTATTTATTTGCGATTTAATTTCCGCAGGAGTACGGGAATAATCTCTTGGAATCGGGTGTGCACGGCGCGCTTATAGCTCTAGACGAAAGTTTCGATGCTAATAGTTTCGCATTAGCTTTACAAATTCCCACACAGAATACGCAGGTAAAAATCACGGCGTGTATCTACAGAGATTTTGTACCGCGTTCATATCGTTACTTGTGTAAAAATTTCAACGTGCTGTATGTCACTCTTCTTTTCACAGGCGAGACAAGTGCTAGAGATGGAATTTTCGAATTTGCTGGCGGTAGCGACCGAGAGACGGCTGGACGAGAACAGTAGCATGAAATCCTGATCCACCTCGTCAAGTCGGCTGCCGCATATTCAACCGCATCATGTCTAGTCCAAAACCCCAGCTATCGCTAATATCTATGCGCAAATGTGTTGTAAAAGTTGTAAAAGCTTTAAGTATCACGCTAGGAATATCTTCATATTGTTATGACAAATGTGACATTTGGTAAATACCGAGGTGTGTTTTGACATAAAGCTATTATAAGATAAGCTTATACGCATTCAATAAGCTAGGGATCCATTTGATCGATTTTTACGCCGCGTGTGTGTGTGCACGCGTGTAAATTGACTCATGCCGCGTATGTCGTTGGCTACGTTTAGCGACGGAGAAAAAGAAAGGAGGCGTACGATATCGAAATAAATTTTTCTTTTTTCACATAGATATCGAAATGTAGCAAGCAGTCGTTGGATTTATAGACACCTAATAGAAAAAAAAAAAAAAAAAAAATTACAACATTGTGTACAATAGCATTCTCTTTCTGTTTCTTCGTAAGACAGAGAAGAAGGCTCGAGATATCAGTTGCAGACGATTATGACAATAATTTTCTCTGAGTTTAGCTTGATTCATTTACGAGGGTGTTGATAATCCGTAGTCTCAGTATTATTGTATATGACGTCGCGCGGTAGATTAACATTTGTTACTCTTACAACCATCACGTTCGCGTCCAACGTGTACTTATATAAATGTTCAATATACACTTAAGGCAGCGTAAGTTACTATTTTTTTTTTTTTTTTTTTTTTTTTTTTTTTTTTTTTTTTTTTTTTTTTTTTTGAAGAAAAACTGCTAATACCTTAATTGATGCGAGATATTTTGTTGCGTCAGATATTATCATCTACTGTGGACGATACGCGCCACTGTTTTAAATAATTGCATTTCAGAATGTGATGATCATTTATATATAAATATAATAAATATAATTGTAACAATTCAAAATTGTTTTCATAAAAGAAAAATAATTTACTTGGCATATTTCTATGCCTCTTGTTGTTACGTGAAAGTAAAGTCAACATTATAGTCCGGTCGATAAAGTATTAGCACATAGAAGATATTCTGTGACTGGTAATACGATCGAAGAAAAAGTGAGATTACATGAGAGAATAGTTTTTTTTCTTCATTTTCTGGTGTAGAATCATTACTTTCCTTCATGTATCAGCTCTATGGGATCTTACATGTCGTACACACAAAGAGACTGCGTTCTATGTTTCTGTATCTATAAAATCGAGAAAACTACACAAAAAGTTACGCATAGACATTACACGTCATTCTTTTTTTTTTTTCACAGATAGAGCTCCGAAGTATTCTCTTTTTTTATTTCTCTGATGAAGTTTAAATATTTCTTTACAGATTATATACAAAAAATAATACATGTATTAGCGCGTAATACATTGCGTAATCACCCATGTGCGACGAGTGATGCATCGATTGCTTTCCAAGTTTTTTAACGCTTTTCGTTCATCATGAAAAGAATTAAAAAGAGAAACGGATATTTTATACTACGAGATATATTTGCAAGTATACAAATGTGTGTTAGTAAGTGTGTTGTAAGATTAACCGAGTGAAAGACTCGCGATTAAATTTTGATAAGACTAATTTCATACGTAATGTTTACTGAGAACAATTTATATTGGATTTAATGTGTTATTGTGCGAAAATATAACAAGTCTCAGTTAATGTGAATGTTGATTATCGTCACCGGTGTTTCGTTGAAGACAAAAAAAAAAAAAAAGAAACATAGTTTTCACTTATGAGCGCGCAGATCGTTTTATATAATTACGCCTTTCAGATGCAAGTATAGTTCATTGTTAATGACACATGGTCGATAGCGGAACAATACAAAGTGTACTATAACTGGTAATGAGGGAACTTGTGTACGACCGTGTGTGTGCGTGTGTGTGTGTGTGTGTGTGAGTATGTGCGGAGAGGAAGTTGATCATAGAGACAATTAAGAGTATGCCCGTAGCTGCTGTAATCATAGCGAAAGTAGAGATAATGTTGCTGAAGACAATGACCGCGTGATAGGGAGTAATTACCAATTATATACAAACATCATATATATGATATATATATAAGCTGAAGGTGCGGCGAAAGACTGAAACACATTGATGGTAATTATATTAACGAACAAGAGATAAGAGAAAAAAAAAGACGATCACAATAATGAACGATAAGTTATAGATGCTGATGTTGTTAATGTTGTTGATACTTGAGCAATCATTGTTGTTGACGTTTGTTTCCCATGACCTGTACTCTCTTTGCAAATTGTTTCATAGTAGGCTTCACGACGGCTCTGCACGACCTTCCGAACGGGCGTAAACGTACCAAATAGTTTCTACCAAAGATTTTATCAAATATATTCGCATTATGAGAGAAGAAAGAGAGAGAAAGAGAAAGAGAGAGAGAGAGAGAGAAAGATTCGTCGCGATCATGTGCGACAAAAATGCAATGTCGGCTGCTTTTTTGAGAGAGACACAAGTGTTGATTGAAATAGCATTCGCTCAAATTAACATTCTACATGCATTTCGTTCTCGGTACACGTTTGCTTTTCTTTCTCATACTACCAATCAGTTCAGATATACCCCTTGTACAGAGATATAATATCATCGGACGTACGCGAGTACGCGGTTAACCCAAAGCAACAACGTTATGCTACCTCAGTAATATGAAAAGTTGGTGGTACTTGTTTACTTTTGCAGACGTGCAAAATCAATCATTCGTTGCCATGCATACTTGTATACAGTAAAAAAAAATATATTTATATAACGTATGTGTTCTACATAAATATTCGGAGATGTGTTATACTTTCCAAAAACAAATCCCTTATTTTTCGCGAAGCGATAACACAAATGCTCTGAAAAATCGTTGATCTGAAATTATTTCTTTATTCGCAAAAAGATTTTCCATTATTTTTTCTTCACCATCACAACAAAGAGCTAATAGGAAATTGCGTGTGTATATATATATATGTAAAACTATAATATAGTTATTAATTTCTATATATATGAATGGTTGTGTACGAAAGTGTTCGTCTGCGTTTTTATGGAACCGGGCCGTCTCTCCCCTTCGGAAGAGTCTGCAGCAAATTTGTAAAGTGACTGAACATTATTTTTTACGCGTGCTATAGTTAATAATAATAATAATAATATTTCTATATGGACATTCCAAAAAAAAAAAAAACACCTTCCAAAAAAAGAAATAACTACATTCGTAACCCGCCTATATTGCACGTCATGGACTAGTAATGTAGCAGCTTCGACGCCTTCTATGTATCTAAATATATATATATAGATGTATACATCACACATTACGTATAAAATACAAAAACCAAAAAAAAAAGTATCGCAAGGTTTCCGACTGATCGGTATCGAATAGAGCTGGACTATATACATATATATATATATAAAAGAGGAATAAGAATATTTATGGATGTGATCCGCTTTCCGATATGTGCTACACACAAATTTCTTCAAAAAAAAAAAAAAAAAAAAAGTTTCAAAATTCTGATTTTCTTCTCTTGTATTCAACGAGTCTTGTTACGACTCGGATTTATTTATTTGGAGAAACGTAACTCGATTTAATCTAATTTTGTGAAAAATTAACATTATCGTTTGCACACGTGTCGATTCTCTTGTTACAGTATTATATTGACTATATAAAATACATAATTGTCTTCAGCAATACTAAGAAGAAGGAGAGTTCTCCCGATTAAGTTGAAGAAATCGCGACATTGTAATAAGCGTGATTGATCCCATCTCTCTCTTGCGCGCTTTTAGGAAAGACATAATCATCGTATATACACAATTATGTAGAAATTTCCAATCATCTTCATACACATATCACAACATGCAATCCTTCTATTGAGCCTCCTAGTAGTTTTCCGATTGAACGATTGCACGCTTTTATTCAGCGAGGGCACGAGAACGCGCGAAATGACAGTTACATTCACTTTATTCGTGAAGAGATCCGCGATTTTCCGTTGAGAAACTTACGCTCTTTCCTTACGCTCAATTCGGCCGAGCTGGCGGAAGAAAGAAAAAAGATAAAAAACAGATTTATTCCAAACTTTTGTACGACATATGTTAAATGTTATTATATATAAATATATATATATATATATATTTATATATATATATATATATATATAAAATATACTGCTAATTAGAGTGTACATAAATATGCGTGTAAATTTGTATGCGTGTTTGCGGGCGTGTTGTGTGTGTACATATGAATATATATATCTTTCTCTATGTATGTGTATGTATGTGTCTGTACATATATGTGTGCGTTATATGTGTGTACGTGTATATATAAATTAAAAAATATATATATACATATACACACGCATGTATATGAATTATTTATTGATAATCTGTAATTTTCAAACAATCTAAGCCTATTGCGGTAAAAATTATTATACTGTATACTCAAGTTAAAAAAAAAAAAAAAGAAAAAAGCAAATAGTTAATTGAGAAAGTCGTTATTAAAAAGTTGCAAAAAAAAAAACATACTTTACTTCCGAAATAAAAATTAATTTAACAATGAAACAAGTCTCGGCTCTGTTGCATCGAGCTAGCTTAGTATCACACAATCACGAAGATTCTCTGTGTAAAAAAAAAAAAACAAAGAGAAAACTTTTTTTTCTATATAAAATATTATATAGGATGTGTGTGATCGATATAAACAGAAAACGCAAGCAAAACTGTATATGTATATATATGTACGATGTTTTTTGTTATAATTTGTACAATATATATAATCCGTATATATGTATATTAAAGATAGATTTATCAACACACTTCTTTGCACAATCTACATGTGCGATCGATACATTTCTGATGTAAATCAAGTCGTGTAATATAATTTTCCAATTGAATCGTCGGGCATTAAATGTATTTAAAAAAAATCGTATGCTAATTTGAAGGAAGGAAGTGAAGTGTCTCGCTTCGCGAACTGTGGTAAAAAAAAAAAAAAACAAAAAAAACAAAAGAAGACGCGACTCTTCGAAGCGAACTTACGTGCACAATCGAAATTTCAATTCAAAGAAAAACAATCGTACGTTTGCATAGATTTTCATTGGGCTGTAACTTTTCGATGAAGAAAAAAGAAACAAGTTTAGTGCGAAAGACGCGTTTGATTATGACAAAATAATTTTTATAACATTATTTTACACCACCAATGTGTGTGTGCGTGGTTTTCCAGTATTTATGTTGTAGAAAATACATAAAGATATATGATCGTCGTATTGCATAGGGGTTTATGTTACCTACGCATCTCGCAAATAATCGTGCCAGCAGACAAAAAAACTGCAATGACGCTGCAAACACAGGAGATAACATTTCCTAAATATGAAGTAGTATATACATATATATATAAAATAAATTATATATATAATATATATAAAAAATACACTATATACATACATACATACATACACGTATAGGGAGAAAGTGAGACAAAGAAAAAGAAAGAGAGAGAGAGTACACAGTGCACGAAGAAACTCATTGTTACTGAATATTAAATTAAATAACGGAAAACAGCACATTTTTTCGCGTGTGCATAGTTATAATAGATTTATTATCCTTCTTACAAGGATTATTGATATACAAAAAAAAAAAAGTTACAACGCTATATAGATTTTTTTATAAGAACTTTACAAATAGATAATATACAAGAAGAAAAAAAAAGACAAAGATTTTACTATCGATATAATTGCAGGTGTTCTGCATTTTATAATACGATATAAGTTTGCGTATCTTTTTTGTAGTTGATTTTATTGCCGCTTGAGAGAATAAATAATTTTTATACGAATTAAAAACCAAAAAAAAAAACGCGGTTTTACTTCAATAAACAATTAACTAAAGGGAAAGAATTTTTTAACGATAAAAATTTACTAAGCATAACATATACACACATACATAAATATATATATATATATATATATATATATATATATATATTATATATATATATATATGACCAATTCCTATGTGTGTAATCAATATTGAGAGACGTGTTGAATGATTTTTTAAATATACGATATTTGTGATAAAGAAAAACAAACCTGGATGCTAACTACTTCGGACTAGTATCCGAAAGAATGTACAAGTGCACTGTGCAGCAATTGCTACGAGAAAAAAAAATTAATTTGTAACGTTCTTTTATTTGAAAAAAAAAAAACAAAAGAAAAGAAACACACAAATGACTTTATATACTACTTCATGTTTTTTCGCAGTGGGTGTATAGATAATGTGTAGCAAGAGTGAGTTACACGGGGCACTTTCCAGCTGTGATGTTAACAATAGAGAATTCACACGTGAGAGAGAGAGAGAGAGAGAGAGAAAGAATCATAGATTTCAAATCTGTGCGTAATTATGTGCGTATTATCGCGCGAAGGACAAAGCAAAACAAAAAAAAAAGAAAAGAACGCCGCGCGTCGGTGTGCAGCGCATATCGACTTTATATATTTACGAATTCTACTAGCGGTTAACGTCATTGCTAATGAAGAGAAAGCGCATGTTAATTAAAAACAAAAAAAAAAAAAGTAATAAGGGAAAAAACAGCAAAGAGGAAAACAAATGGCAAAAAATTACGCATTCTTACAAACAATCTCACAATAATTTCCTTCGAAAAATAAAAGGAAAAGGGGAAATGGAAGAAGAAGAGAAATATATCTCTGTGACATCGGGCTTTATATGCAAGTATACGTATAGAACGGTGGTTAAACAGGATAAAATTCCTAGTTATATGAATTGTAAGAATTATTATCAAGTAACATTGTTATCACTACCGCTATAGTTGCTAAAAATAACTAACTTCTCTCTCTACAATTATTATACGAGACTATATTATCACTAATAGAGAACTACCGTTATCTATTATTATTATTATTATTATTAACACTACACACACACAGAAAAGAAAAAAAAAACGAAGCTACCGCGCTGCTACTATTGTCATTATAAAATTGTCCTTGTAATTTTTGTATGCCAAATGTATACTCTGGTTAATTAATTAATTAATTAATTAATTGGAGTGAACGCGTGTGCTCGCTCGCGAGGAAAAACGTCGTCGACGTTTGAGAGATGAGAAACGCAAAGTGAATGTAACATAAATATAAAAAAAAAAAAAAAAGGTTCCCTTCGAGTTCAAAGGGACAGAACTACGTTAATTGACCTATGAATTATAAATATTGTATAAGAGACTTAATAATAATTATTATCATTATTATTAATTGGTTTCGGCAAATTGTATATCTGTCCATCGATGGCTCTTCGAGCAGTTGCGTTGTCAACGTTTGTTTCCACACCAGTTTCTTTTGTTTTCATAATTTCTTTTCATTTTTCATAATTTTCTAATGTCTTGATGATGAAATGTTTTTCCCGCTATGTAAACGTAGTTTTCAAGCCACCTGTCGATTTACACAGATGTCGCCAAAAATCCGACTTTTCACTCGGAAAACTGATTTGAAAATCGCGATCAGTTTACTGTGTTTTTGACTTTACGTCGGTTTGTATTCATATTTTTCGAATATTTTTGCGGTTTCTCTTTTGCGTAATAATACGCTAAATTTGAAGAAGAATTATAAATAATTTATTTTTTATGACAGTGCGAGAGAACGAGTCACAGTGATTTGCACATGAATTTACTGGTCAGGAAATAGCGATGATATACGGAGATCGATTATTGGCCTATCCACGTACTTCTAAAGGGAATTTATACGTGGTCGGGATCTTAAAGTTGCGCACTCAGAATGCGCTACAGAAAGAACATGAGAGGATAGAGAGAGAGGAAATTGTTTTTTCGTTTTCTTTCCGAATACGACACGTGTCTACCTGCAGAGACAATTTGGAAGACCATTTTCAGTTCGGTGTTCTTCTGGAATTCAAGGTGGTTCTTCCTTGGCTTCACTTTCGTTTTTTTTTCCAGGCCAACATCACGTCCGTTGCAATTCTAAGATACAATTGCCTCAATTGTCTGGTAAATTTTCACGATTTTTCGATCGCGTACGTAATAATGGACGCGTGATCAAGCTGTGCACGTGGTTTTATCAAACTTGTATAACGTTAAGACACAAATGGTACTGCTAAGAAGCAAGTGTTTTTCTAGTTTTTGTACAAAAATAATGTGATTCCCGAGGTCGACCTTTGACACGTTTTGTACCGTAATTGAGTTCTGTAATATTTTATTTTGATTACAATAAAAAAATAGGAAAAAATCGAAGACAGAGAGAGAAAGCGAGAGAGAGAGAAAGAGAGAAAGTGAGAAGAAGATAGTATTTTGTGTTCTCTTTGTCTCTTTCTCTATCTGTATACTCGTCTCTGGTGATAACATTGTGATATAAGTCGTACAAAGCGGTCATATTCAAATCCAGAGAGACATTCAAATCTTATAAAAGATGTAACTTCGTTATTAAACTTAGCTTAGTGTTGAGTCTCTTGGATGATGCCGTCCAGAAAAACGAGACAATATATACGTTTAAAATTTATTGTAATTCACGTTGAAACAAAAAGAGTTTTGCCAAAAAGTCTGAAATTGAGACAAAATGTAGCAGATTTCGTGTTCGCTTCCAAAGGTCGTCTAGAAAAACTCTATCTGGATTTGATGATGTCCTTTGTACGTTTCAAAGAAATTAACGTACCGAATATAAAACGTGGTACATCGTTTGAAATCGATAAAATCTGTTACGATTGTGCGATTGTTTTAACAATTTATACAGTCAATAAGATTTTATTTATTTCAAGTCATTATTTCTTTGTTGTCACTAAGTATGTATATTTTATTTTTGCAGAAAAGAATTGCAAGAATCAGGATTTAATCTGTTCGCGATATCGCGAAATTTACAAAGCGCATATTTTAGCGCCTAGATCGTCGACATTCGACAAATCGTTCCGATACTTGTAAATATAAAATATATAATTAAAAATTTAAATATAAAATATATAATTAAGTGAAAAATAAACACGTTCAGGAGATCGCGACAAACTTCTGATCTCAGTGCCTCTTCATCTTCTTTTATTTGTTTTTAGTATCTTAAGCATGTCATTACACAGAATGATGTCTAAGAATACTTTAGCGCGGATCGAATGTATGGGTTACACGGATTACGACAGTTTGTCGCTTGATCAAATCATTCCAATACATGATATTCGTGGATGCACGACAATGTCGTACGACGACATTGTAAAGCCGGAAAACGACAAGAAATCGTACAGAAGAATAGAACTCATCAACGAAATGCAAGTGCTTTTAATAAGCGATCCAACGACCGAAACAAGCGCCGCTGCGCTGGACGTTGGTGTAGGTAAGTTTGTATCGTTCTTTTGTACACGCCTACACACGTAAAGACGCAAGAACAATTCGAGAAATTGGAAAGTCGTTATTTTTTAAAAATAAATAAATGATCGATTTTTTGTTCGTAAACATGTAAAATACGAAATAGAAATTAATGATTTCGTCTTGATATAAAATTTTTTTGTATTAAATACACACATATATGTAATTTACTTTTTACAGTTTATACATTCACGTATGTCTGTTATTTCGTTAATACTACGTTTAATTGATTCAAACAAATATTTTAGAAAATTTGTGCACAGTTTGACATAAAATTTGCAACGTGTTATTGTGCAGGTTACATGTACGATCCGATAAATCTGCAGGGACTCGCGCACATGATTCAACACTTACTTTACTCGCGAAGCAACGACAGATCCGCGTCGTATAGGTTTTTCACCGAAGTAGAATGCCATGATGGGCAAATCGATGCCCGAACAACGGAGAACAATACCACATATTACTTCGCAGTGAATTCGGACGCTTTTGTGAAAGCTTTAGGAAACTTTAGCGGACTGTTCCAATTTCCTGCTTTTGATGAATGGTCTCACGAACCGAAAATAAACTTTAAACCGGATTTCAAAGAGCTGATGTGGGAATATAGGGAAAGGCATTCTGCACCTTTGGAAAAGTATTGGACTACGGAAATAACAAAAACAATCAAACATACGATAGATAAAAATCACGAGTTTACGAAGAACGCATACCGCGGATTTAAACATTTATGGAATCTTGATTTTAAAACTCTAGTGTCAATTGCAAAAAATTTTTTTAAAGAATATTACAGCGCTAATGTAATGACACTGTGCGTTTACGGAAGAGGTATGATGAAGTAAAATTTACTTAACGTTCGTATTCTTGATTAAGTCGTGATAAGAGATATTTCTTGATGAAGTCGTAATGATGTATTTGTGTATAAATTTATACACAAATAACGACTTTTGGTCACCGTCTTGCAAGAAATTGAATATTTTGTCACACGTTACAGACATAAAAAAATTAATGTTTTATATTATATTGTAACAGACAAATTTTTTGACATATTTTAATTTTTATATATATAAAATATATATATATATAATATATATATTTATATATTATATATAATATATATACACTTATGTATATTAAGTACATTAATAATTAATATATAAAAAATATTATACCTAATATATTAATATATTTTACATGATATTTCATGTATCGAGTCTGTATAATGTTTCGAATAATATAAAAGTGAAAACTAACACATAAATTTCACACTTAGAACATTTAGATGTGCTCGAGAAATGCGTGAGTATACTTTTTTCGCAAATAAGAAACTTTCAAGAACCTCGTATAACTTGGATTATACCCGAATTTACGTCTGTGTACAAAATATGGTGTTCAGTACCTGAGAATGCACCCTGGCTTAATTATGTCATACGTATAGTGTTTCCTATGTGCGGTGAACTGACAAGTAGCAAAAATAATGCGGTAAGACTATTTTTTCACGTAATTTCAGGTAAAAAAATATAAAAATTATTTCTTAATTCTCGTTGTTGCGCACAATATTTTTTAAATATTGATTTTTATTATATACGCGATGTAATATAATTACAGTTAATGTTAACTGCGATTTTATGCGGTTACATTTGTGCTCGATATTTATATGCATCTTGTTTTTAATACAGTTGTCACACTT
Source organism: Pseudomyrmex flavicornis (assembly GCA_014825475.1). Lineage (NCBI taxonomy): Eukaryota > Metazoa > Arthropoda > Insecta > Hymenoptera > Formicidae > Pseudomyrmex > Pseudomyrmex flavicornis. Next base: position 147,677 of record QVNW01000929.1, on the reverse strand, counting down.
TATCTCCTATTTATTCCAATATGAGGGCAAGGGATCGCTTATAACAAATTTGCGCAAGAAGAAGTGGGCTACGTCTGTAGAAGCCGGAGAACTAATTTGTCCAAGAGGCTTCAGTTTCTTCATTGTTGCTCTTAGTTTAACAAAGAAGGCTTACACGCATTATTTTGATGAAGTCATGATGCTGTTTTTGCAATATGTTCGAATTTTGGATGAACTTAGCAATCCTGAACTCAGACGGATATATAATGTAAATTGATAAACTATAATCTCACGTATATTGTTTATATAGATAACTCTCGTATAGCGCGATTTACAACTTGTAGTATTTTTTTTTTTTTTTTTTTTTTTTTTTTTTAATATGCGCACTTATGCAAGCCTCGTACAACACAATTTGTGTAACGCGGCATTTCTGTAAAACGGAATATCTGTGTTATACGAGGGTTAACAACAAAGAGAGAGTTGAAAAGGGAGAGAAATATTTTACTATGTGTTTATATCATGTATATAGTATAAAAGGAGATATGTCGTCTTACGTACTTTCTTCTTGCAGGAGTACAAAGAAATAATGGAACTCAAATTCCGTTACCAAAAACAATTACCTCCTCTTGCGATGGTGTGTAATCGCGTCCGTCACATACACTTTATGGACATGGATCAGGTTCTGCGCTGCGATACCATTTCGCAACACTGGTTACAGCACGGCGTCAAGCACACACTTCAAAATATTTTTCAGCCGAGCTTAAAGTTGAAGATTTATCTGAGTCATCCGTTCACTTCACACGAAAACGCGGTATTAAAAGAGTACGGTCGTATTCCGTGCAAGATTAAATTAGTAGTTCCGGAAGAATATTCCAAGTGGCTTAACGGACCTCTTCAAGCAAAGAAACTAAATGCACCACTTCCTAACGAATTTATACCATTGAAAGCTAGTATAAAGCCACACAAACTTGATTATCTCTATGACGGAGAACAAAAATACTTAAAGCACAATGTAAGTTTGTATATAAGGAACTCTATATAAAGTATTCTTCCTATTAGAATTACTATTAAAACTGTATCTTACAGGAAAGGAACATCCCCGAGATCATAAGGGACACACCACTCATGACAACTTGGTACAAAAGAGATACTGATTTCCACGTACCAAGAGTCAGTGCATATTTTCACTTCATCTGGTAAGAAACGAATTTCAAGCACATCATGCAATTCTCTTAATACAGACGAGCATTGTTGCAAAATAATGTGCTAAACGCAATACTTTTTTTTTTTTATCTTGTAGTCCGGTAACCTACGAGAGCGATTTCAACGCTCACCTGACTTCATTGTACGTCAATATTATAAACACCTGTCTCCAAGAGTATAAATATCCTGCTAGTTTAGTTGATTTGAGATGGAAACTTTCTACTACCGTTCGAGGCATCATGGTGAGCCTAAAAGATAAGATAATAATTTATCTGACATAAATACATGGAAGTTTATTTATAGAAAAAAAAAAACAAGCAATATTATATAATGTTATATCGTAAAAAATCTATGTAAATTAGATAAAATTCTTGAAAATGGCCAATTGCGCTTGTTTTAGATCAAAATAAACGGTTTCGATGACACAGTACATGTATTGCTGAAGAAGATTCTTGGATACCTCGTAATGTTGCCGCAGAACATAAATTTCAAACTTTTTCTCGAAACGTTCGCGTATTATGTACGTACAAATTGAGATATAAGAATATCTTGATATTGAACATTTATTTATTTAAAATACACAAAACAAAGTTACTTATTGAGAGAATTTGTTTTGCAGAATTCGAACAAATGCCAAAAGAACAAATGCAAATTTGACAACTTACAGCCGTATGAACAAGCAGCGTATTACCTTCCGTATTTATTAACCGAACATGCGTGGATGCCGCATCAAGTATGGAAAAACGATGCAAGTAAGTTTATTTTGTCTATTATATTTTTTGTCATTAAAATTTTCCTGGAAATTTCTTAAGTATGTAATGTCATTTGCAATCAATTAATTTAAGATGATTAAAAGATTAGATAATATAAAATAAATATATTTGAAGATTACAATACAGTCTAATCCAAACAAATATTATACTTCTCTGTGAATAATACTTATCTATGATGATCTTCTCGCAGGAATATCTTGGGAAGACTTCTGCGAGTTCTCATCGATTTTTATCAAGCATCTTCACGTGGAATGCTTATTTCACGGTAATATAACCGCAGTCGAAGCTTTGAACATGTCTACTCTAGTCGAAAACATCATCAGGTCAAAGTTGATGACAGTTAACCCGATACCAAAAGAGAATCTTCAATTAAATCGCGAAATCAAGCTAACAGACTGTAAGTATCTTCAAAATATACACACGCTGTTTTAATTGATAATTAGAGAACTTCTAGTGTGATCAGAAAACAGTACAGATTCAAATAAAAACAAAAAGTAAAGTAGAAATATATATAATAAATATATATTTATTATTTTCTATTTATTTTTTTGATATGTTTGATATAGTTTTTATACAGGAATTAATTGTGGTAACAAATTTAAGGAGAGACGTGAATTATGCTTGTTAAATATTGTGATTCGCTTGATATAATTTATTATGTTATTGCGACACGTTTCGTTACAGGGAGCCAGTACGTGTTGTATAGAGAATATTTAAATCACGAGCACTCGGGCGTGCTAACATTTTACCAGTTTAATCACCGATCGACAAAGTCGGATGTACTCTTGGATCTTGCGCTAGTAGCACTTCAGAACATAACTAATATAGTTGATGTTATTGGTATAGCTTGTGGTCGACATAGAGGAAACACAATGCAAGGCTTGACGATTGTATTTCAATGCCCAAATGATGTATATCAGAAATGTATGAAGAGAGAGATCAATGACTTTATGATGTATACAAGAGTGAGTAACGATATATGCAATATCAGTAATTACACAATAAATGTCTTTCACGTTTTACATATATGTACGCACATATGCACAATTTGTGCTATGTATAACGAAAAAATCATTTTTTTACGATTTTTTGCGATTGTCGTATTTATACACTTCAGAGGTTGGTAGGCGAATTAAGTGATATCAAATTCGAAGAAATAAAACAAAATGTGATTGAGACACGTCAAAATCTAAAAACGTTGCACAAGATGTCCGATGTGTACTGGAACGAGATTTTGTCTCAACAACACAATTTCGACAGAATAAATTCCGAGCTACAATATTTGAAGACGGTAACGAAAAAGGAGTTCTTGAAATTCTATGCGGTAATTACGTTTTTTCATTCAATTGAAACAATTAATTACATGCAATCAGAATATTTATTTTGAAAAATAGAATGTCTTTACTCCGATCCGATAGTTTTATTTTATGTGCAAAAATATATTTATCTTGTTTTAATATTTTAGAATTATATAACGGAAGACACTTCCAGATTGTCGATTTATGTAATGTCAAAACCTTTCTTTGAAGACTCTTCTGATAAAATACCGTGGATAAGTGATAAATGTTCTTGTTCGCCTACTTGTGAACTTACGATTATCAATAATATTAAACAAGATTCTTCTAGTTCTGTTGAACGACTGTATTATAACGGTAATATGCAAAAAAAAACATTTTAACTATGGTTGACTGATGAAATTTCAAATCACTTCACAATTTTGCGCGTATCACTATGTTATAATTTAAATTAACTAAAACGAAAAAAATTAAAAATTAATGCATTATATTTCCGTGTATGCGATTTGAGCGGAATTTTTATCTACTTCACGTTGTTGGAATTGTAAATCTTCGTAAAAAAATTTAAAGCAGCCTCATTACTAATGAAAAGGAATTTATACGCGATATATATTGAAGAATAAAATTTTTTTAATTATAAAATCTATGATAATATATATATGTAAGCATTAAAAATGACATTTTTAAAAAGGTATATATTGTGAATTGATTGTATTAACAAAATGACTTGTAAAAATTAATTGTATCAACAAAAAGTATAATTTTTTAAATAACCGCATGCATGCATGATTGGACGTATCAAAGCGCATTTGTTTGCCAATCTTGATTGAGTTACACACAAATACACAAGAATAGAATTTTATTTTTTGATTTGGACCTACCTCTTTCTTTTCTTGAAACGTTTTTCTAATAATGTTGATAATTTTTCAAACGTTTTTGGAAGCTGTACACCACTTGTTTTTCACCTTTTTGCTATCTTCTATTTAACTGTGATACCTTGATAGTTTTACGAACTTATCTGATCGTAATATGTATTTTATATATATTTATATATAAAATTATATATTATTATTACAATTTGCAAAATTATATCCATTTATTTGGCTTCGAGAGTTATTGCTTCTTTCTTTTCTCTACTTGCTGATGGCGCTATGTGCACAGTGCAGATTGTACGCATACCACCAGACAGGTGACAGGAATCAGCTGACACATATGTGAGAAGCACCGCTCCGTACGTATGTGTACAAACATCGCTCGTGTGGCACGTAGAAAGAATTAGTTTATTTCTTTAGAATCTTTTAATGCGCGCGATTATGCTTGACGCATGTAATCGTGACTGAAGTGAATAAAAAAACGAGGAAAAAAAATGATGACCGACGTAGGAGAGGCTGAAGCAGCGGAGATCGAGCTAAAACATGAGAAACAAGAAATGTAACCTCCTTAGACATTTGTTTGCACGTTACGTTGTTTGTGTATTTAAACAATTATCGCCCAATTGCTTTTCTGATCAGTATCTATATTCTTTCTTTGAGAAATTTCGATTTCTCAATGTTTCAAAATTTATTCGACAACTAAAAATGGTTTTACATTTATTAAACTGTAAAATACGACTCAAGTCTGACTTTATTTTAGGTTATAACACAATGAAATCATACACAAGTAGTGTGCGTATAAATAGTGTGTTAATAATACGGACTTTCAATTTTACATAGCAATGTGATTTTATATTCTTTGACATAGCAAAGCTGAGATCAACTTCGCAGAAGTCACAGAAAAGCTGACTGAAGGTCTCGTACAAATTTATCAACCTCCGTTAGAACAAGTCAAAAAAGATCTCCTAGAGTTAACGTACGTTGCAATTACATAAGTACAATAAGAGCAAAAACACACAAATTTTGCTCTGATTGTTTGTGTTACGTTCTTCTTTCAGAAATAAACAAGAAGCTCTCCTTGCTCGAATGCAGGTTGAGAACAAGAAGATAAATGAAACGTTTGAGGATGTAGATTTAAACGACATGGTAAGATAGTAGAAAAAGATATATTTAGACTATTGAAATTTCTCTTGTTGTGTAAATAGGAGTTATACGCACAATATATACGTTTTAGTTTGCGGTTATTAAAGTTTATCAAGGAAAATTAGTGTCGATAAGAAAAGAGATGATTAATATTCACGAGAGAACTTCCAAGTTAAAGGTGATTTGTCGACTTGTTCTTTCTTCCGTAGTGTTGTTTGTGCGATGAAAACATTTGTGTACATGTAAAAATACTTTTATATTGCAGAAACGAGCTTTGCGTTTGCAACAGATAAAACAAAAGGAAGCGTTGAACAGAGAGCAACAACGCGAACAAGAGCTGCGCAGAGAACAAGAACTAATTGGCAAGCCTACTACCACCTAATGACGTATAAATTTAAAAAATAAGATTAGCTTGTATAAATAATTTTTGTGAGAGAAAAACATTCGATATTTGTACAAAAAGAGAACATGTTGTGTATTTATATATAAATATTTGTTTGTAAAATAAAGAATACCATCTATAAGCAACAGGAAGCATTTTATACAGCGCGAAGTATTTGAAATTATATCTCGGAGAAAATTGCTATTGGTCAAACTAAACTTGTGCCATTGGAAAATAGAATTTGTTTGCCATCTGTTTTGTTTTTTTTCCATGGTTCAAACAAACGACGACTCTCTCTTGTCGACAGCTGTCAAAATATATTTCTACAACACAGAGTCTTTTGTAAAAATTATGGATGACGATGACTGACGTTTAATGTAATGTCTGTCATTTTTGTGATAAACGAGTATGACAGCGCGCTCGATTTTACAAGGTACATACGCTTGTTTCTCTTTTGTGTGTTGCGTAACGAACTTTGACACCAATAAAGCGTTCAAAGCAGACGCATCATATATATAGCTATATATAAGAGAGATAAATATATTTCTTCATAAATTTACACACATATTTGATTATATTTCTTTTTATATTTTGTAGTATTTGATCAGTACCAAAAGGCACGATTGCTCTTCGTGCAATCGATTGCGGATTTCGCATCGAGACCTACCAATATCGATTGCTTGGAAGCGTCAGGCGCCGTAGATCTTTTGCATCCTTTGTTAGCGGATGCCGTGCTGTCCATCCAACACATGGCGGCGATCGCCTTAGGCAAGCTAGCGAATCATAATTCCAGACTGGCGCACGCCGTCGTCAGAAGAGACGTATTGTCACAGTTGCTGAAAAACATAGACAAGCAAAATGTATGAGCTTCTTGAATGTAAGCACTTTAATCGTGATAGATAGCGGAAAAATTAATAAATCTTGGACAGCTTTTTTTTTTTTTTTTTTAATTCTAAAGCGTATAGTCTGCAACCACAGAGTTTTTATTTTGTCCGCGTATGTTACGAAGTTAGTTTCAGGTATGTGTGCAATTAAGAGAAGTGTATTATTGTAGAAATATTACAAGAGAGCGGCGCTCTTCGTCTTGCGAGCGATAGCGAAGCACTCGCCGGAGCTGGCGCTAATCGTGGTGGACAATGACGGTTTGCACGCTATAGTCGAATGTCTGCAGGATTTCGATCCCGCGGTAAAAGAGGCGGCTGCTTGGGCACTGGGATACATCGCGAGACACAACAGAAGTTTGGCTCAAGCGGCAGTGAATGCTGGTAAAAAAACCAAAAAAATTAAACTAGTCAAAATTATTCTTGTAAATGGCAACGTTACATATCGATCACACATGCAATTGGCTGTATTCTATTTATCCCTAATTAGGCGCGGTGCAGCTTCTTGTACTGTGTTTGCAAGAACCCGAATTGTACATCAAACAAATTGGCGCGTCAGCTATCAGCGATCTGAGTAAACACAGCGCCGATCTCGCGCAAGCGGTGGTGGACGCGTGTGCGATAAATTGTCTCGCAAAAGGTTTGGCCAGTTCCGATCCTAAAGTGAAGGTACGTTGCTTGTGTCTTAACGATCTCTTGTTTAACAATTTAACAATAAATTTACTCGCAATGTCCGCAGCGTCAAATGTTGCTAGCGTTGAGCAGCATAGCGAAACACTCTGCAGAGTTGGCGGAGACTGTGATCGAGGCGGAAGTCTTGCCGGACGTTCTGATGCACATGGCACATCCGGACGAGAACGTCGGTAGAGTAGCCGCGATCCTAATCAGGGAAATCTGCAAACACACGTTGGAAGTGAGCGAAAGTGTTTTGTTTATTTTGAGACAAAAATTATTTGCTCTATTTCTCACATATATAATTTTCAGTTGGCGCAATTTGTAGTAAACTACGGAGGTATTGCCGCGCTCATTGAACTGATCAGCACGTCGAAGTCTGCGTCGAGATTGCCGGCGATCATGGCGCTCGGTTACATCGCCGGTCACTCCGATCAGTTGGCCGTGGCTGTAATAGGATCTAAAGTACGAGTCAAGGAAAACAGATTGACACTCGATCTCTTCGCGTGCGTCACATTTTAGAGATTGATTTACACACACAGGGTATCGTACAATTGGCGATCGTCCTGCAAGAAGAAACGGAAGATCATATTCTCGCCGTGACCGCGTGGACGATCGGACAGATCGGCAAACACACATCCGAGCACGCGAAAGCGGTCGCAGTCGCGAACATATTGAACAAGTTGCTGGAGGTGATGAAAAAAAAAAAATATCTCGCTTTCGAAAGTAATTAAAAATTATTTCAACTTTCATTGAAATTATTTCGATCTCGCTGTACAACAGCTGTACAACAATCCGAAAAGTTCCGAGGATCTGAAAGCAAAGTGTAACACGGCGTTAAAGCAGATTCTGGAAAAATGCATGTGCGTCGAAGCTCTCGAGTCTCTGCTGCACGACGTACCTCCCAACATTCTAAAGTACGTGCTGGGACAATTCAGCAAGGTATGGATTGCATCTAAGTTTTGCAACAAACAATTGATGGGAAACGATGAGAAAACGGCGGGATAAAAAATACTTCGCTCTCTCTCGAAAGTTTATTAAACATAATATGAATTACCCCTTTTTTTATTCTGTGTTTCACAATATTACATTCTTCGTGCGATACAACGCGCTCCACAACGACGACACGTTATACAAAGTGACAATATAAACTTTTTGTGACTTACAACACAATAATGCATTTAGGACGCGGTTTGGTTGTTTGGTTTTTTGTTTCATGAAAAATCATGCAAAAGTTTCTCGGCGATTGAAAAATGCAAAGACAAATTATTTCTTTCTCCCCTCTTCTTCGTCCGATAAAAATCTTCGTCGTCTCGTAATTAAAGTACACATCCAAGTCACGCGATACTTAAATACAAGCAAGCGATCCTGACGAAGCGTTCACTATATGTATATAATATATATGTAAAAATTTTTTTTGCTCTCTACTTAAAAATTGGTCATATACAAGCAGCTGCGTTAAAGGCGCGCGAATGTTTCTTTCAATGTCAGTTCGTAAGAAAAACTACACTGTAAGATGTACAGATACGGTAGCTTACAAATCTAAATATATATATATATATCTTAAAAATTTCAAAGACTCCTCGTTTTTTTTTTGTTTTGTTTTATCTAACGTTATATCTCGTATAACGCATGTACAATACGCACAAAGCAATCGCACAATTGTCGATTCTATTCTATGGATCTTTTTTTGATCGATCTCTATTATATCGTAGCTGTGATTTTTCATTTCTGATCAAGATTTTTTTTTCTTTTTTTCAAGACACAAAATAATTTCTCGTCGTTACGATCGTAGCCGATAGCGTGCAGCCTATAAGGTACAAAATACAAACTCTGTGTGTCGTCACTATCCGTAAAACAACATCGATATAGAGATATGCATCGCGTCAAATTTATATATGTACGCTCAACGATCAGACTGAGAGCAATTCAGAAGTCGACAAATATACGTAAGAAGTTCTTTTATTTCTCTCTCTCGTTCTTCTTTCTTTTTTTCCTTCTTTCCCTCTCCCCGTGTGACATCTTCTCTAAAAACACAGTATGGCACGTTTGATGTTCCAAAAGAGCACATTAATCAGTCTTATATATATATATATATTTGGCTTACAAGTAGAAGATATTCGAAATTTAAATCTCGTCGTCGTTTGAGTTTGCCTTTTTTTTTAGAAAGACGTTAAACGCAATTGTTTATCGTAGGTTTTAGTCTCTAATGGCAGTATGTGTGTGTATTTTGATACAAAGACCATTCTTACAAAAGAATTTAGATATGGACTATAGTTTTTGTAGTGAACAAATACTTGTTGCGAAAGGCAATAATCAATTGCATAGTGCGTACAAATTAGTTTTGCAATATGAACGAGAAAATATTGCCAAAGTGATTATTTTCGAGCTTCTTTTCTCGATAACTTTGCATCCTGGTGTGACAGAAATTCAGAGACTGAATTCAACGCAACGCAATCTATAAAAAAAACTACTTTTCTTTAAGTAATAAAAATTGTGCTGATCGATGATAATCAATCGACAAAACTAAAAGAAAAAAAAGTTCAACTATCAATTAATCGGTTTTGATTGTAATCGCATTAGTCCATATCTATTGTACAAATCTTATAGTTTCGTATTTTTAAGTCTACGTACGCCTTCGCTTGTATATCGTTCACTGATAAACAGTATAAGCTCGTTAACATTAACACAGACGATAATTGCGGTGTACACTCAAGTGTTAATCAATTCAATGCGTTACTTCGGATTATATCGGCAAGAAAGTCGATACCTTCAATAGAAATTGCTTTTGAATTCTGCAAAAGTTTTGATAAAATTTACACATATAAGTGTATGTGTGTGTGTGAGTGTTGTAAAAAGTGTGAAGTTCAACGATATATTTTATATAAACATCTGTGAAAACATAAACACTAAATCTTAAGAACGTTGAAACAACACATATGGAAACAAATAATTTTTAAAAACAGTATGATGCAAAGTGTGTGGTCCGGTATACGAGAAAGCAGCGATTTCACCAAAATTTTTGATACGTTTCGAATCTTAAAGCAATTAAGGCGTATACTCGGCTCAGAGCACGCAATCTGTCCAAATATTTCTGTAAAACAAAAAAACAGATTATTTAAAACTCGACGCTTTTTCACGTCTGTTCAACAATAAAAAATGAAGAAATGAAAATAGATTGTGTGTTCACATACATCAATTACATTGTACCTCGCATACATAAAAATATTATTCGACATGAAATCATTAAAACCAATGACGACACTTTAGCGGAACATGTGTTAGAAACCATTTATCGTTTAATAGGCAGATTTATATCCGTGTTTGCAGAATAAATCTTTTATTTTCCTCAGGTTCTTTGTATGTATAGTTTTATATATATCTAACTGTATATCTAAACTGTTCATAAATATGTAAGAAGTTTTATCTTTATTTATACGTGTAGACCTCTTTCAACTGGCAGTTCTATTCAATTGATCTCGGTATTTTATCAGTAAATACATTAAGTAAACGTTAAAAAAAACAAATCAAGCTTCTTCCCTTTTTGAAATTGCAAATTAAACATCGTCAAACGGTTCTTTCGTCGTAAATCATTCATAAGATAATTAAAAAACAAATATTTGAAGTATAACTGTAATATTGCGACAGAATATATTCGTACTTCTTACCGCTTCGTTAAATTTTAAAACTCTCTCTCTCTCCTCAAACCGATTTCCGATTTTCTAATCTCAATTTTATATTTTACATCGACGGTCACTTAATTAATTTCATATTTTACCAAACCACTTTTTTACGAATATACAAAAATTCACGTATTTACACAATATTTATATACATTTGTTTTTAATTTTCTACATGGTAAGAAAAACTTATAGCCAGTAAATAATATATATATTAACTCTTGTGAAAAATAAACAAAACAAACGTACCGATAACTTAAATCGCAAGTCTAATTTGCGCGCGCGATCATCTCTTTACCGCGTTAATGTACTATACTCGATATATATATGTATGTAACAATATAACATTTAAAATTACTCATCTGTTTCGTCATTGGGTTTAATGCTAGCGTAATTGTTCATGTTTCTATTCACCCTCAACATCTTAAGAAAACTGCCTAATACCAATATAGTTTTTCTGTGCCTCCTAAAAATCCCGGCGTACAGTTCTTCGCGCACGTCCCTTCTGTCGCTGACGTCAGAATCGATACTCGATACCGAGACGACAGAGGGCTTGGCCGAAACCGGTTGGTGATAACTGTTGGTCTCGCCGGTGTTGAGAATCACACAATGCTGATTATTTATCATTTTGGTCGCCAGTTTAAATTCCGCTGATTGCTTACTTTCGCTAACTTTATTTCGTGTACCACGTCCCTATTCGATATCTCCTCTCAGATATATTACACGCGTATATATAAGTAGTGAAGATCCAGCGATCTTCACGAAAAACTCGCTTGAAATGTAGATCTTTCGAATACACTTGTTTTGCAGAAACTAACTGCGCACTACAACGGTTTACAATAGTTTGACTACAGACTCAAGCGGCTGGTGTTTCTTTGCGCGTGTTTTCGGCAACTGATTAAGAATTCTCAGATGAGAGATTTTATAAGATAAGTGAACACACACTCAAATACTCGCGAGTGCAAGTTTTAAAGAGAATAGTTGATAAAACGATTTTCTCGCTTTACGTCATTCGACCTGTCACGTATCTCGAAAATTTAAGGCAGCTGTCTTGTCTCGTTGTCAGGACTTTACACACACGTCGAGAGAGAGAGAGAGAGAGAGAGAGAGAGAGCGCGTTCGCTATTACGCGATACTACTACTAAATACTACTACTACCACCGTATCAAAGTTAAACGCAACGTTGCGTAAACTTTTGTTTGGCCTCCGGTCGTTGTAGATCAAATTCAAATTGCGGTCGGATGTTCCAAAAGTAATTACGTGTGAAGATGATCACACGTTAGTCCGAAATGCTGTTAAATGCGTTACAAATAAATTTAAGTGCGAACTGATAGTACGTTATAAAATATTTCCTTTCGCGGAGCAATCGGTTGTTTTTTTTTTTTTCCAGAAATCCTCTTTAAACTGCGGAGAAGTCGACGATGAACGCTTTTTGATTCCGTTGTCATCAAACGATGCGATGTGGTTCAGAAAGCATCTCTCTCGCAGTATCTTGTGCTACATGTCAGTGATGTTCTTTTTTTTTTCTTTTTACTGATGATCCAACATCAAACTGCAAACAGATAAAAACGAGAAAACTATGAGCGCGCACACGTACATTCGAAACGAGCAATACACAGTTTACGTGTAAACATGGATGATAATTTTTTTAAATATATATATCTCAACACCACGTGGCTATGCATGTTGTATTTATGCGTGTGTGTGTGCGTGGGGATAGATGTGTATGTTGTTTACAAAATTCCATGTTGACGGTAGATAACCGGTCAATAGAATTTCACATAATAATGCGACCTAAAATTAAGAAAATGTTCCATCTCTCTGTTCGAGATACATTTTTCTTTTACATATTTCATAAGCTTCTTTACTTTGTTGATTTCTCTGATATCTCATAAAACCATCGCTATGTTCTCTTTCCCTCCCTTCTATTTCTATTTCGCTTCATATTTCAGCGAGATTATTTTACTCAGAAGCGACACAAAAATTTCTTAGCTATTTTTAACTTACATTTTTGATTTACTAACTTATTGCATTGAGTTTCAAAAGAGAGAGTTTCTTTTCTCGTTTCAAAATTTCAATTCAACATTTAAAACAAACGTATTCGACGTAACAAAGACTGCATATCACGCGCTGATAATGTTTTTTTTTTTTTTTTTTTTTTTACAGCCTACGTTGTGGAACAAAAGAGTTCCGTGAATTCTTGTTATCTCCGATTATTGATGATATCAGAGTCAATGAAGATACGCGAATGTTCGATTGGAACAAACAAGAAGCGTTTAACTGATGAATCAGAATTAAGGTCACAAACATGATAGCGACGTTTGACGTATATGTGTTTACGAGAGCGAGCATGTAATTGTGTAACATATTGCCACCAACTGTGAACAAACAGAATAAATGAGAAAACATCAATAAGAGTGTGTGCGTGTGTATGTGAATGTGTGTGCGTAAATAAAATTGAATAGAATTCGAGAGGCGTAGTTTGTAAAATAAGAACTGAAATATTCTGTTGACATGTTGACTCTTATGTGACAATGTAGGCAATCTATAGATGTACGTCTCTGTGCGCATTCTCTCCTATTCGCGTTGATTTATTTGAAGCTCTGTCACGGATTACCGCGTAAGAAAATAGGTTTGGTAAGTCTCTCTTGCGGAGAGACAAACGCAGATAGTAGGTGCAGGTCAGGTTTCAGAAACCCTATTCTTAGGTGCGTTGCAACATATGATACCGATGATTGCTAATAATGTTTCCGGCACAACGCACTTCCAGCAGCAAGGCTGCTGTGATGGCTCTCTGTTTTGGAAGAAAAAGAAACAGATTTGTGAACAGATTGTCTTAAACTCAATCCTTCTTGGTAAAGAGAACAGAAAGGAACGTTTTGTTTTTTTTGTCTCCAGAGTGGAAATCACTTATCCGGCCAACTGTGTAACACAGTGCGTTTTGGTTTTTATGCAGATTTTGCCTACCGATGCAAGAGCAAGAAGACTGTTCGTCACATCTGGTGGCTTGAAAAAAGTACAAGAGATTGAGGCTGAACCCGGCACCAAGTTGTGCGAATACATAACAATCATCAATTGCTGTTACCCGGAGGAACTTGTCAGGTTACTTTCTTTTCTCTTTACACATCTGATGATGTAATTTCTTGATTGACAGAATCAAAGAAACCGGACAACAAAATTGTTGAACATATGTTTTTTTTTTCTGTCATCTCTCACAATTCTTCACAAACATCTCACACGCAATATTGTGTGAATATCAGGAATTTTCTCTTTTCAAAATTCTATTTTGCACGTTGTTATCCGCGCGTTTACTCCTCAATGTAAATTGTTTTATCGCAACAACCGTATCTTCGCTGTCACTTTTATCAGCGAAGCGAGCAAGCTGAAGTAAGGGACAGCGAAGGCATTAATTCGTAATGACTTTCTTATGCACTTTCGATTTACACATAGACTTATTGCTATAAGACAATAGATTTTTTTTTTTTTTTTACACAATCGCGCAATATTCTTGAGAAAGACAAATCACAGATTCGAATTTCCGGACGCACTCCGGAAACGTAAAAGAGCTCTTAAGCACCCGTATGTGCTTGCGTATTACTTACTCAAAACACTAGTTGCTTGTTCACGCATAACCCTTCTTTGTCACAAGGGGGATGCGAGGTGCACACTCGAGCGCGAAAACTCCGTATGATCGAACACGCGTCACTTTCGCGTCTATTAAAAATCCAGTTGGGTTCGCGCCGCTGTCGTTCACGTCGCAAGTGAGTGTGAATAACTGCGCAGCTACCGCGTTCTTGAATCCCACGGTGTCTTAATTTAAATCGGTCCCGGAGTGATAGACGGCGGCGCCCGCCATGTTGTCACAGCTGATCGCATTCGAAATACACAAATGCGAGGCGCTTTACCAGATCAATAACGCGCGTTCACGTCCCCGATTTATTATTCTCGCGCGATCGTGATATGTGTGTGTAACACATATATATTTACCACATGTAGATTTTGAAATATCGTTTTCGACTTAGAATCTCGTTTGTTAAAACATCCGAGCTCTTTCTCTTTGTTCAATGCGTGCGCGTTCAATTGATGAATAAATGACAATCCGGAATCCATAATCTTATCTCCATTGCATATTGTAATATTGTAATCTTGTCTCTCTCTCTCTCTTTCTCTCTATCGAGCGTTATATCTCCTCCTATTTTTTTTTTCTTTTCCTATTCTTTTTCTTTCTCTCACAAAGTCAATTCTCTTACAGAGTCAATTATAAATTTGAAATTAAAATAATGCAATTTAAATAGACAGTTAAGAGAAAGCGAACACAGATCTCTCGCGTGATTGTTTGCTTCTTTTGTCGACAATTTGCGTACACGTTGTGCGGAGAAAAAAAATTGTTCACGTATTTCAGATATTATTCGCCCGGTTATCCCGAGAGTCTTCTAGAAGCCGTGGAGCAGTATCAGCCGAAGTGTCTCTCCGATCACGCCGCGCCGTCGAACGCCGATCACGTGGATTCGAATCTGTCGTCGTCTCGTTACAACGATCGTTGATATAAAACACACACGTGTATGTTAATTAAGTCTCAATGTAACGTAATATATGAATGTGTGTCATTTATACATCACCCATGTATTGTGTTCGCATAACGAACGCTATTCGTAAATATATACATTTTGAAATAAATACTTTACTCGTTAACATACTAGTCAACATTCCGAAATCTTTCTCGAACAAAAGCAGCAACAAAAAGTTTAGTCGGCTCCCGCCGCAAGAGTCCCGCGTCGCGACAACTCGGTAGTAGCCAATTGACGTCTCGCTTTTTCGAAATTGCATTCTCATTATTTCTGGAAATCAATGTTGATTGGTCACCGTGTTGCCGCGTTCTGTGTAAGATCGAGTTCACAAGTCGCAAGAGTCAGTCGCACCATCTACCAATCACGGTTGACCATTCTCGGCCAATCAAATCATTAAGTGTTGATCGCCCAGTAGCCAATAAAAGATCGAGTCAAGCCAAATGCGATTGGTGACTTGCGATCAATTTGCGTGTACGATCTAATAATACGAATACGTATGGAACACATGGTGGTATAGGTTAGGGTTAGGGTTATGTGAAGAAATGCAAAGAAACATCTGAGAAACATTTCGAAGTTGTTGTTAAGTTAAGACGAAATGAAGACGGAGAAGAAACCTAAGCAAAGACAAAACAAATCAACAAAACCAGATTTCAAGCATGCGAAGCGTAGGAAAAACTTTGTGAAAAAATCGAAGGTACTCTACAAGAGAAAATTCAACACTCCGTTGACCAAACGAAAAAAACAGAAAAATATTTATGACGCTATAGAAGAAGCCAGGTACGAGAATGGGACGAGGAAATATATGAAGTGTCTTCTTGTTTTAACATTTTGGTTTGCAGGTTAGAAAAGATAGTCTTTGGCGATACAAAAGATATCATCGATAATTTACCGAACGAGGATGAAACCGTCCCAACGAAGGCAAAGAATGAACCTGCTGATGTTGACGAGGAAGACGGTCAAAATGAAGAAAGAAAGGCAGCTTGGGTGGACGATGACGATTTGAATTACGAGTATGTACGCAATAGGAAATCAAGTGTCACCAATATGTTATAATGTCACCAATAATTTATATTATGTAATTTTTACATTTTCTTTTAATGTTCCAGTGTTGACACAGCTCTGAATGCACAGAACCGCAGATTGCCATGTAAAAGACCTGAGCAGTTGTATGTGACATATTTGAAAAACAGACATAAATTGATTGTCGGTGCTCCAAAATGGGCTGAATTAGAAAAGAAAGAAAAAAATGATGACGATGACATAGATGCTGACATCCTGAAGGTATTTTATATATTGTTTTGTTTTTAGTTTCGCAGATCTCGCATATTTTACTTTATCTTTCTTTTGTATTATCAGCACAGTTGCCATTTGGAAGCGCCAAAAATAAAAAATCTACCGAAAAATATCATTGATCTCAAAGTGCTGAATGCTCTGAACAAAAGTACTCATACAGAAGGTTTTATTATCTCAAGTGTGGAGTTTCACCCCACATCTACGGTGGGTTTGGTTGCTGGTTCGTCGGGTATCTTGTCATTATTTCAGGTTTGTACATATTGTTTGGATATCTTACTTAATTAAATTGTGAATTACATCGTAGCATTTAGTACCTTCTGTGTATATACTGTTGAATGTAACTTTTTTGTGTACAAAAGTTGATTTTTTTTGTCTTAAACAGGTGGATGGTCATACAAATAATAAATTGCACAACATGGAATTTAAAAAATATCCGATTAGTAAAGCGACATTCATGAAGGAGGGTACGGAAATCTTGGTTGGTTCCGAATATTATCCGTATTGTTACGCTTACGATTTGATGAATGACAAAACGTATCAATTACCACTGCCGCATAGGATCACAAATATGAAGGTTCGCGAAAATTACGAGTCGTGTTACTACAATTGATCTTTTTTTTTTGATAAAAAAATCGCAATGTTCGTTTCTTCTTCAGCTTTATGAGGTGTCTCCAGACGGCAAGTTCATAGCGTTGCGTGGGAGACGGCGTGAAATACATTTACTACACAGCGTCACAAAGGAACTGATTGACACGTTCAATATGAACTCGAAATGTAAGACGTTAGCGTTTACGCCAGACAGTAAATCGCTAATCACTCACGGCGGTAAGCGAGATCTCACAACTTTTATATTCTGTTTTTCCTCTCTGATCTCTTGACGGACTTGTGCACTTTCTGTTTTGTTTTTTTTTTTTTCAATCAAAATATAGACACCAGCGAGATGTACGTGTGGGATCTGAATACTCGAACGTGTATCAATCGCGCCGTAGATGACGGATGTTTCTCTTGCACGTCGCTTGATGTGTCGCCAAGCGGTCAGTTCGTTGCTACCGGTAGTTCGTACGGTGTGGTTAACATCTACGATGCGAAAACGGTGCTGGAGCAACGAAATCCCGCGCCTCTGAAGGTAGTGACGAATCTTGTGACTAGCGTGACCAGCTTGAAATTTAATCCGACTACCGAGATATTGAGCATCGCGTCGGTTAAAAAACACAACGCGTTCAGAATGATGCATATACCTTCTTTTACCGTGTTTTCCAATTTTCCGACGTTCCAAACCAACATAGGTTTGCCGCAAATGGTTGCTTATTCTCCCGGCGGCGGTTACCTCAGCATTGCGAACAGAACGGGCTCCGCTCTCTTGTATAGATTGCGACATTACGGAAATTATTAAATTCTAAGGTTTGAAGGTAAAATCTTCCATAAATAAAAAATTTGTTCACAAATCTACATTACTGTGTAAAACGAAGTAAAACTTTATTTGGAGATTATCATAAATGGTTTTTCCTCTTTATTTTATTAAGACTATAAACTATTTTTTTTTTTCACATTTAGCAAAAACTTCGGTTACAGCATGAAGAAAAGTCTTTGAAAAAAAAAAACTCCAAGATTTCCTAATATTTTGTAGAGAGGGTTGGACGCTTTGTGAAAAAGTGAATCTTTACACTTCAATCATACTTACGCATATGACATATGAATCTTACACATATGGCAGTCTATATACTAGTTTTTCTTTGCTACACACATATAAATGAGTTGCTTTTAACGTCTATTCTTATTTGAAAGGCTCGGGCTATAAAACAAGATGACAGTGACATTTGAAACGTGTTCACTAAATTTTGTTTTACATCCGACCCTCTCGTTTGTACTAAACATAAATGAAGAATGATAATCTATATAGTTATAGAGATAAAAAGTTTTATATAATAAAATATGTACAGATATTTTAATAATTCACACATGTTTTAGAAAAGTAATATATATATGGAATAAAACGACATTGAAGATTTATTCAAAATTGTTTCAAGTTGGTTGAATAGTAGTTCTTTTATAAAAAAAATTTATATAGAGATTGCCGCCTTTAGTCGTACGTCACATACACACACGCATATTTTGTACACGTCGTTATTAAAGAAATCTCTCTGCTCGAGAGAAATGATATACATAATTTATATCTCACAAAGAACAAATATTCAGAACAACTTATTTTTCACGTGTATAACATAAATTATAATTTCTTGTGCGCGATTTTTTGAAAATTGCAGCCACGTTTGTGAGTCATTTCTCATATCGGCAGTTTCAATACTTTACCGATGTAAGAATGCGACACAAACGCGTGGCTCCAATCCTGGAAATCACGCGCAAAAACGCAACACACCGCGAAAGCATCAAATAACATACGTCTATGTATATACGATATATATATATCTTTATACTGCAGTGCTCTATTTGGCATGTAAGACATACTGTTTCATTATTACACTACGTTTTTTTTTTTTTGTATACAACGGCACACAACTGTGGAACAACACAAGAAATCTCTTTCTTTCTCATCCTCGTTATTACTTGCGCCACACGTAGCTAATATGCGGCAATATCAATTAATACCGACACATTGTAATATAGCTACAGTATATACATATACATGTATATATTAGTACAATACGTATACCCACGCACATTTTTTTCTCCCTTTCTCTCTCTCTCACACACGCGTACCACACAATTACACTTATGTACATTAGTTTTAATGGAGCAGAATAGAGACGCCGATCAGTGATGCATAGACACAATACTTATTGTACAAGTACATTGTCAATATACAACGTTATAGCACCAAGTGTATTGTAAGAAGTAAAACATCTCTCACTGAGACATTTTAAACACATGACATTTTATCTACGGCTTACCCTTTTTTTTAGCAGAACGCAACTGTTGTACAAGTGTAAACATGCTAAACATTTCAGTTACCAAAAAAAAAAAAGAAAAGGTATCATACACGTATCTTACAACGTGATATACAAGTTTTCTCCTCGTTAAACAATGCGGCAATGTGTTTCGAAACTCCTATCATTTACGACGCTGTGTCTATCTTTTCTGCATCTCTCTTTTCCGTTCTCTTCAATCTTCGAAATATTAAATATCTTCCCGTATAAGTATCTTGTATTTTATATTTAGTAAATTTTCATGTTTTTGCACATTCTTATATATTTAGTGGCTTTAAGTCTCCGTTTCTTCTTTTAGCGCTCTTATGCCGGATTTTTCGTCCTTCTTCGTATTCCTTTGGTGAATCGGCGTGAGAAACACTAGCTATTGGTCCGTTGCAGTTACCGGAAGCGCGGTATCACCGCTGCTGCTAGCATCTACAATAAGCATCACGGTCTCCGCCGCGCCTTTCACACATTCTACCTGATGGCTTCCCCAATCCTTGCGCTGACAAAACGTCGAACAGTACGGCGTGCGTCTGCACAACGAACATTCCGCGAAAGCTTCTCGGTTACAGTTCGCGCACTGAAATTCATCATTATTAATAGTTTAGCAAATGAAGAATTTACATTTGCGGTAAAACTATAAGAAACTATTGTTAAAAAAATCGATTTTCTTATACCTTTTTATTATTCGAATTAGATGCCGGTTGTAGTCCAACAGTTTCGATGACATCTGCCCGTGCTCCAAGTTGCGCGACCAATGCTTGTTCCCTCCTCTGTCTACATAATTCCTTAGCTTCTTCTAAATTACGTCTAAACTCGCAAGCTAATTTCATCAGTTTGTTCGACGTGTCGTCCAATTTTTTGAAGGTGTCGTCCAGGCCGTTTTCTGCATGATGCACGTTGTGCACGACCGAGTTGTGTTCCTGAGTTTGCTGCACAACCAGTCCGTCGGCGGAAACGAACTGCGGCCAGGCGACCTCTTTGTCAGGTATAACAACTTCATCACCACTCTCATCGTTATTGCTGCCGTCTCGTGAATTATCGTTTTTAGATTTTCGCGAGGGAGGATCCCCATCGGACGGCTCCCTGTCTCTTCTTCTTCTACGCTTGTACGGAGTGAACAGTCGCACCGGTCCTGTCTGAACAGACATCAAGAATATTGTTGAATGAATTTGAACTTTGTCCATGTTGAAATAAACCATGAATTTTAGATGACGAACGATTTACTTACCGCACTGTCGTCGTCGCAACATGCCGAACAAGTACAAGAAGTGGCATGCGGTTTTAATATCTGTTCGTCGATAAGTGTCTGCAGACTCCTTCCACCAAATCGTATACTTCGTTTCCAGTCTTTGCTAGATGCTCTGCCGCAAAGAGCCTCAAACTCGCTAGGTGTATACCACTGGGCACCCAGTTTGATACATCGTCCTCTACCACCCGAACCAAATCTACTCTTATGCAATTCAGCGTTTGTGTTCTTGCATCTGACAGGTAGAACAGACAAACTTGCTGACTCGGACCAGCTGTATATTTGTTGACCAGAACTGGCCGTAGACACGGCATGTATTGATTCTGAATCTGTTTCATCTGCGTTTTGATTTTGAATTACTATGTGAGTTGCTTTCAGCTCACCATTCCAACGTAAAGGATCCGTGACCTTGTCACTACGTGGTTCACAAATGAACCCGTTATCCACACATAGCATTTGTTTGAACTGCCCCGACCCCGGCAACTGGAAGCAAAATACATTATTTATAAATATAGGTCAGATGTGCATCATATGCACAAAAAAAAAAGATAAGACATGATGTACCTACATAATATTAACAAGTGTCATATTTTTTTTTCTGTCTACAATCACTGATTTTAGTCTAGAAAACTAGATATTCTTTTTCTTTATCTTGTCTGATGGAAATAATCAAAGTTTATATTCATGATAAGATGAAACTAGAAACCACCACTGTGTAAAACACATGTGGTTGATGGAAAAAAAAAAAAAACAAAAACCGCACAAAGTGCAGAAGAGAAACAAAGACAATTTAACGCGACATGTATCAAAGTCTTGCTTTGCAACTACTTTGTATTTTTTTTTTTTTAAACAGAACTTGAAAATTCG
The DNA here is from genome assembly GCA_014825475.1 of Pseudomyrmex flavicornis. NCBI lineage: Eukaryota > Metazoa > Arthropoda > Insecta > Hymenoptera > Formicidae > Pseudomyrmex > Pseudomyrmex flavicornis. The sequence goes on along the minus strand of QVNW01000929.1, from coordinate 125,890 downwards.
CGAGCAAAAGCGAGTGTGCGGCGTGGGCGTTATCGATGATGACACAATGTGAAAACACAGTCGCGAGTCGATTTGTTTATTCCGATTCCGCTTGCGAAACTTACTTGCAGCTGTTCCGAGGTGATGACGTTGAAGGTCGTGCCATTGGAGTTCGCTACTCCGATGATGGAGCCCACAGGTAATGAAACCGGCACACCAACTCCAGGAACACCTGGCACGCCCGGTACCGCAGTGACGCTTGCCGTGACCGCGACAGCTTGCGCTCCGTGTTCGTTCGTCAGTGCGGACGCCTCCTCGGTCTCGCTCGACAACGATTCGGTTATGTCCGGTATTCCGGCGACACTTTCCGATGTTTGGTTCTCCTCCATTTCGGCTGTTCTCGCCGAGCCTCGTCGCGCCTTCGTCTCGTACCGATGCCACCTCTTATTCGTGAGCACTCGCACAATGGCGTCGGCGCGCACGCTCGGCGTTCGATTCGGCGTCGGAAGCGCCTCACGGCCGCCCACGGGTAACTCGACGTGATCCATCAGCGACGCACAAAGAAATCATCCTTTTTTCTTATCGTTTAATACGGGTAATTGTCCCCCTGATTATTGTTTTGTATGTTACAATTGCAAATGTAAACAAAAGTCGCTCTTGTCAACAATAATGCGCAATAGAAGTTTTTTTTATTTTGACTTCTAACGCATACACACACACACATATGTACGCGTGTACGTGTGTACATGTATGTGTGCGCGCATGCTGCTGGTAGAAAAAACAAAGTACATATGTTTCTTAACTAATTGTAAAACGCACGTCTATATACATGCGATGTGTACGTATAAAACAAAATAAAAACTCTACATTAGACATCTATTAGATATCAGCAGCTGTTGACGTCTAATGGACGTCCAATGACGTTTTTCTGTGTGGGAATATTTTCAAGAATTTCGCATTTCTCAGAAATAATAAAAATACTAGTGTTATGTGTGTGTGTGTGTGTGTAAATTATTGTAATATAACAAATTTAATATATTTGATATTGTAAGAAATTAAATTAAATTTAACAAATATACAAATTCGTGTTTTGCACATAATTATTGCAAATACGACTTTTAAGATCATATTTATTGCAAATCAAAGCTGAAAATTCGGCTGATCAATGAAATATCAGGCGTATTTGCACTTGGCATTTGCAAAATCGAGCAAGACTGTAAACAATATTAATTTCTCTTAATGTTTTTTTTCAATTTGTTACATGTACGCAACTTCTATTGAAACTTCAACATACTGAAAAGTTTTAATCGCGATTCTCCATCAGTGCGAACGGCAATTATGGCGTTGATGAATATTAATAAACTGTGTTACGAGCGCTTTGAGAAAGTTTGAAAAGCCATTTGCGCGACGCGTCGAGTAATTTCTGCGTCTTACGTCGTCGCGTCAACAAACGCGCTGTGACAAACGTCCCAAGGTAATTTATCGATTCTTTTGCCGCAACGTTACATATTATATTGTTCTATCTGTCACTCGTATCTCGTTACGTACACTTGCGCGCAGTGATGACAAATTTCGCGCGCGTAAGAACAACAATAACTTATATGGAAAGACGACTTTCTCGCTCAAACAATGCCGATTGTAGTAAGTTCTTTTTCTCGGTTTGTATCATATTCGATTTGAATCGTAAAATCGGAAAAAAAGTGTGCAAATTTGAACGAAGAATAAATTTAAATATCACAAGACCAGCGCAAAAATTCGAAAGATATCTTAAAACATGTTTCAAAAACGTTTAAATTACTTTACGCCATTTTTTCGATATTCTTACGACGTCTTTCGGACTTCTATTCTTTATCCGAATGATGCAACAGAAAATTCACGTATAAGTAATTTATACACAAACGTATCTTCTTTTTCAATATTTTTGCGCCGCGAGCAACTTTCCAAACTCTTTGGAGACTACTCGCGGCTACTTCAAATGGCTCTAATTGTTCAAACGAGATGTTGTAATTACATGTGATTTCAGGTGGCGAGAAAGTTTAAAAAGACTTTATCTCGATTGTCAGCGGACCAAACGCACACAATGCGCGTTTATTCGGGTGAACGTCAATTAAATTTCTCGAGACTTTCCCCGCGAGATGTTCTTGACACTCGGATTTACATTGTAGCGCTTCGCACCTTCGCAATTCGGACGTGCCACAATTTGCCGCATGGTATGCAGACCGTGTAAACGATGTCTCGGTATATATTAAACATCCCGTACTCTCGGACTCGCAAGAGTCGGTCGACGTTCCGAAGATGCACAAATCGTCCTCGATGAGGACAGTCGCGACATTTTGGTCACCGAAAGAGAAGTCCACGTAAAAACGGAAGAGTTTCGTAAGAGAGAATAAAAATACTTGCTTCGAACTTAACGAATTTCTAAAACAATGACCGGACGTCGGTTGTTGATCGCGTTCCTGACGTGCTACATCGTATTTTGCGTCTGCGTCGGCACCCTCGGCTGGCATAATCGCGGCAGACACAAATTCGCGACTGACAGAAGACGATTCTGGCAGACAAACGACGCCGCTACGACGTCGTTTCCTCGCGCGACGAAACGCAAATGGGAATCGGCGATAGTCCAGAACAACAATCGGAGTCAAATCGGCAGGGAGAAAAGATGTGAGTAAAACAAGCATTTAAAGATATAAAAGATTTTTTAAGAAGTAAGTAGAATCTGATATACTGAGGATATAATATGTAATTTTGCAGTCTTCTCGCTGTTCACGTTGGTGAGATTCGACAACAACATCTGCGACGGATTAAACGGAGAGAACGGCACGTGTCTCGCGGCGGCGGAATGCGCGCGGCGTGGCGGCATCTCCGGTGGCGTTTGTGCGAACGGTTACGGTGTTTGTTGCATAGGTAATTCATCGATTACACATCTACTACGGTGTGTATAAAAGATCTTATTCTGATCTATCTTTGTTTCTCTCTTTCGGCAGTGACGGTATCTTGCGGCGGGATGATCGCCGACAACAACACGTACTTCGTCAATCCGAATTACCCGTCCACCTTCGACAGCATGGAATCCTGCCAAGTGACACTGGTGAAGTCGCATCCGGATGTTTGCCAATATCGGTAATTTTTAATAACAATGATCAAAAACTTAATCTTTTGTAATATTCTGTAATAAAAGAAATCGCGCGTCTAAGAAAAAATAGAGGAAGAAAATAATACGTACGCTAGAATCCCACCGAGTTGTTTCTTTTTTTCTCACATAAGTATTTTATTTTGTCTTATTTCAGATTAGACTTCGCGCAATTTAATATCAGAGGTCCGGAGATGACAAACAACGTCTGCAGTTACGACCAGTTCATCGTTTCCGGTGGTAATCCGGTGCCGACGATATGCGGCAACAACAACGGGAATCACAGTAAGTTAAAATAATAAAAAAAGACTTTATTAAAAGACTTTATTCTTGTTTATTCTCAAGATTGTTATACGTTCCGAGTCGTATTACGCGATAAAGAGCGTGTAACAAAAAGTATTATAGTTCTCGACTAACGACTATAAGCTCGGTGTATGCGAGTGGATAAGTCGCTGAATCGCTCTCTTGCCGTGTAACACGAACGCTCGTTGATCCTCTTTTTTTATAAGAAAAAACACGATCTTCACAACCCAATTCCTTTTAATGAACCGCATTCAGCCATTTGCAATGTTGGCGGGCGGGTTGTCGGTTTAGAACGGTCGATAAAAATATAGCAAAATAGAGCGAGACGCTACTTTTCTCAATTTTTTTCGGGCTTGAGAGAGATAATTTTTATGTATTTCTTTCAATTATATCTTTTGAATATAATAATAATTACAGATGCAAATAGTTTATTTCTCTCTTGAATATAATTTATATTATAGAGACAACGAAATTTTGCTTTTGAAAGAAATCAACGCGATTTCAAACAATAAACGCTGTTTAATTGTTCATTTTTTTTTTTATACATGTATTAAACACTCGTTACAGTGTATGTGGATACGGGCGTCGGGCAGACTAATCCAGTTACGTTGACCTTTGTCACGAGCGGCAATTCGTTTCCGCGATCCTGGAAAGTCCGCGTATCACAGATACGATGTAGCACGATCTATCGCGCCGAAGAGGGCTGTCTCCAGTATTTCACTGGGGTGTCCGGTCAGATAAAATCCTTCAACTACGATCCCACAACCGGACTGCAGTTGTCGAATCAGGATTACAGCATATGCATCAGGATGGAGAGAAACTTTTGCGGAATTCAGTACACGGCGTGTACTGATGACGGTACAAAGAGAAATAATATAGGAACATATAATATATTATATTTTATTTACATGAGCTTTAACGCGCATACAAATAACGAGGAAAATTGATTATTTTTGTAAAAACAAATTTTGTATTTAAATTAGTTACATTGAACAAAAAAAAAAGAGAGAGTCATCGACAATTTTGAAAATACATTTGTTCGCAGCTCAAGGAATAATGATGACTACCACAGCAGCGGGTCAAATAATGCGCAGCAACGCGTTCACGCTGACGGGAAACACGCAGAACACGCAAGTCGCCTCGATGACGGGGCCGTCTTGTCTGACCGATTGGCTTTCGATACCGTGCGCCACTAATCTTGGACGGATTCCCACGACGCCGCTGATGTGCGTCGATCGATTGTGCGGCGGAACCTTCAACGCGGAACCGCAAAATTTGAACGCGTCGTCCATTATCAGTAAATATTCCCTTTTATTATTGCCAAAAAAAAAAAAAAAAAAAAACGATTCTTCAAACGCTTTTTAAAGCTTGGATTTGTCCGAATCGAGCGATGTTCATCATCGACTGTTACTACGCGTTCTTCAGGATCAATCGAAAACACATTCTCTTTCTCGTTTTCAGGTACTGTGAAACCGTTCAGATTAATTTTCCACACGGACGGCACCGAGGCACCCGGCGACGTCGGAAATCGCGGCTTCTGTCTGAATTACGTGCAGCAACCGTGCACAACAAAATTGTAATATAATGGCGTTATGATTAAAGGATCCCAAAATCCACTTAGGTTCGTAGATCTCAAAACATTTTTTATTTCGAAACTTTTAACACACATAATTTTTATGTCGACATAGAAAGATCTCTTAATATTAGTTACCTTAAAAAAAAAAACTAAATTATACCTAATTCAATTCGATGAAAACGTGTCGCCGTAAATAAAAAAAGAGTGCATCTTTCTCTTTCCCAACACAAATATTCTGTCAAACTTATCATACCGCACATACTCACATGTGTTCTTCACAAATCGAAGAACGATCGCGTGTTCTGAGTATAGAGCAAAAAAAAAAAAAAAAAATGATTTCTTACAATTTCAATAAGCATCGCGCACTTGTACGCGTGCGTGAACGATAAAATAGACATAATTCCCTGATATTAATCAGATATTAAGTACAAAAAGAGAGACTTCGGTACAAAAATTAATATAGAGCGGTAGGTCATGACTGAAACATTGATAACATCATAAAAACTTTGCATAACTAACGTCCACAGATTGGTAGACTGATTAAAGAGGTATAACGTAACTTAATATACTATATATAGATAGACATGTGTACATGCATTTTATACATTCAAGATGTGAGCAGAGGTAGCTTTCTCCATCTTACTCTTAGAAAATGTAAGACTTTATATAGGTGACAGAGAGGTATATTTAAAACTGGTCGTAGAGAATTTTATATATATATATATATAATATACATATATAAACGTATAGGATGAGCCACATAAAGCGATACTTTTTTGTCATATCTCGGTATGAAAAATATTTAAAAAAAAGTAAGCGAAATACGTCATTTCTTTTCTCAAGATAGACCGTGCTACTATCTATCAAAAAAAAAAAAAAAAAAAAAATACAGAGTCGCTCTCTGACAACGTTATCACTCGAAAAAGGTCCTGATGTATCACATAACAGCCAGAGAAATTTGTCGCTATATCTCTAACAAATTTCGAGAAAATATTTTGTAGCACTTTACGTGGCCCACCTCATGTACTTACACACACACACGTGTGTATATATATATTTCGAGTATATCTCTGCTTTTGTTCGAACAGTTAATTGTTATAAAATGCGATAACTCAATATCTCCCTTACGAGAACATGGAAAATATTTACAACACAGGATAAAACGGTTTTTTAGGTCACATCGAAGCAGATAGCCGATGTGTGTGTGTGTGTGTGTGTGTGTTATGTATGATAATGTTATTACATCGAGATGCGCGCGTATATCGTACGTATTTCGATGATCCGTATAACGTTCCAGTACACGCGCTTTCAACAAGACAATTATAGATTGATTAATTATTCACTTTCAAGCTGCAACATTTTATCGAATAAGTATAATACTGATCACTCGTCGCGAAATTATCTTATATGTAATTCGATCTTTTTGCGGATTTTCTTTTTCGTTATATCTTACAAAGTAGAAACACGAAAGCGCCAAAATGCCGAAGTAAACAACATATATATTAATATCGATGGTGAAAAGAGTTGCCGATGTTGGACGCAATCGCCACGCGAGAACCTCTCTCTCTATATCTCTAATACACGTACACAAATATATATTTTTTATTGATTGCAAGATCCTTACGCTATATCGAAGAATACGCTAGACCGAGTTTGTTAACTTCGCGAACGTAATTTTAGTGCCATAAGCATAAAATTGTGAAAAAACCTGCTGTTCTCGATATTCGCAGGGTAGAGAGAGAGAGAGGAAAAGAACATCTCTCGTCCCTTAATACGTATTTTATCGTGTAATAATATACTCATTTACGCTAAATAAACTTCGTTATCGTGGCCAAAGACGATCGATTTGATTTTACATCGTGAAAATCGATCGCATTTTTTGTTCGAATCGGGCGCAAAGGTGGCAGTGCGAGATCTGTTTTTTCCCCAGACAGTGCGCAAAAGTCCGAAAGACATCGTAAAAGTGTCTAAAATAATTTAGACGTCTCTCTTCGAAGCATCTCTCGGATGTTTGCGCTGTCCGGGGGAGGGAGTTGGTTCAAGTGAAAAATCAGTGTCGAAAATGGACCGAAATACACAAACGTGTGTAAATTACATATTACGTTTCACGTACTTGCTATAAACACGCACGTAAAATATGCTTCAGAGTCTTTTTATAGAGCATAAAAACGTATAAAATAACTGTGTAAAAAATTGTCCAAAAATATGTGTCTCAGTCTATGTCGTGTACGGTATAATATTATCCTTCGAGTAGATTCTCTGTGCGACAAAATCACGTGTCTCGACAATCGTGCAGTCGCACGATTGCGCGCTTGTTTTGTTTGATTAATCTTGGAAATTGTTAGGGATTGGTCGAATATTGGCAACTCTCTCTCTCTCTCTTTCGTCGTGTATATACAATCGAATATATACGAATTTCCAAACGAAACGCACATTCCTTATCCGTCGAGAACCTCTTGGGAAATTCAACTTATTATTCTCTCTCGTCCCGTGAACTTCGTCAAATTATTGTTCCTTCGGCAAAGCTTTCATGAAGTAAGTGAGCATATCGATCGGCAGCGGGAACACGATGGTAGAATTCTTTTCGGCCGATATTGTGTTCAATGTCTGAAATTGATAAATTATCGCGTTTTCAATGTCCAAAATTAATAATTGAGAGAACGCGAACAACTCGTCCGAGAAAAAAAATCGGCGCTAAATCAATAAAACCGCCCGCGTATATTCGATAATTCACAATTGATTGTGAGAAATTAAAATAATAAAATATCTCTTACCTGCAAGTAACGGAGCTGCAACGCAGCCGGGGAATCGCCAATGACTTCCGACGCTTCTCTCAGAGCTCTGCTAGCCTTTTGCTCACCTTCCGCGGCAATCACCTGAGAAAGTAATTTTACGGAATAATTTCGCGCAAAATAATAAACGTGCGTATTCGCGTTTATAAATTATGTTTGCTGTTGTATTTTTACTGCGTACTTTAGCGCGTGCTTCACGTGCGGCTTCAGCTTCCGCTGCCATGGCTCGCTGCAACTGAACGGGCAGTCGCACGTCTTTGCTGTACAAAAAAATGCGCGCGACAATCAATAAACTTACATTAGCCGGTAAAATATAGAAATAAAAATTTTTAGAGACAAGTATTATTTCACGAAGAAAATATACGATCTCTCTTGATTATCTGACAAGTGATTCGTGTGTCAACTTACATTTCGACTCGTTCCACTTTTATTCCCCACGTGTCGGTGGCCTCGTCAAGAGCGACCTGATATATAATTGCGCGATCATTAAAACGCGTTAGAAATATATCTCTGTCTACTTAATTTCTCTTAAATTAATTAATTAACGGAGTTTTGGTTGAAGTAATTGTACATTTAAATGTTCACCTGCATGTTTCCGGAAATTGTCTCGCGTTCGCTCAATATTTCGTGAAGCGGTCGCGTTCCCATGGTGTTTCTCAAAGTCGTTTGCGCCAGCAGTCTCGTGCTGTGATGCGCGTTCTCCACGTTCGCGATCGAGATTGTCGCGTTGTTGACGCGGTAGTAAACCACCGCGTCTACGGACACCGTAACGCTGTCTTTCGTCAGCACCTATATAGAAATCAAATCGTTTAAATTCGACTACGGTTGTTCAAAAATCTAATGTTAAAATTTACGAATTCGATTACCTCTTGCGGCGGCACGTCGTACGTTCGCGTTCGCAGATCGACGCGCGCGTAATTGTCCACACACGGCAGAATGAAGAAGATCCCTAAACACAGAGCGCGCGATTAGGCCGTGTCCTTTCGTAAAATATCAAAGTGTTACGTGATAAAAAAAAAAAAAACAAAAACTCCCGAGACTTCGCGAACAGACACACGTTGTGTAAATGTCAGCGGAATTATTCCGCTCTATTTTTGCAATGCCACCATCGAGCAAGCAGCGATATATTTTTGTTCGACGACGTAAATGGCGTTAATGATCAAGCGAATTCCGTTTCACTTTGAAACAATTGATGCGCGCGATAATTTCTTACCGGGGCCTTTGGCACCTCCCGAGAGAAGACGACCCAGACGAAATATAACGGCTCGCTCGTACTCCTGCACGACCTGTGTGTGAAATCAAAGAGAGCGAAATTAATACAAGAATTTTCGAGATTATATATATACGTTATCGGAACGCGAGCAGTTCACCGATAAATAATTTACTTTGTGATAAAATGTAAGAAAATTAAAACGAAATTATGTGGAAAAACAAAATTGAGGTCGCCGAGGAAGAATTGACGATTTATAAATAAATGAGGGAGTTTTCTTGTTTCCGCTGTGTGCAAGAGACAGGGTTGTTGATAAGAAATTATTAACGACGCGCGCGTAAGTGCCTGTGCGGTTATAATGAAAACGGTCTGTCGCGGACAGTCTCGCGCTCGCGCTGATGCGTATCACTCAATGACCCGCGATCTAATAATAAGATCCGCTTAGCACACACGGAATACACGTACATGTTGCGCATAAAACGACGTTGTTGTATACTACATATATACGCGTTGCAACAACATCGGTCGTTGAAAAAGCTTCCGCATTAATAAATCGATAGGTAAACATCTTAAAATATACATGTGCGTCGTATTTCTGGACAAAAAGCTCTGCTCTCTCTTCGCGCGAGAAGAACGCGAATTTTTCGCGATGATGATACGATGTCTTCTTACCTTGAAGCAAACGAAGAGAGAGAACGGCATCGTCAGAAGCACGATGATCCATGATAACACGACCAGGATGTTCCCACAGGTCGTCGAGTCGCCTTGCGTACTGTCATCCGCTACAACGTGCGCATATAACGACGGGATTAATATTCAAAGCGACATTAATATAGGAAACCTACGCGCTCGCACACGCGAAACAAATGAGCCGAGTTGCCCCGATCACTTGATCTTACTTTTATTGTCATTGTCGTTTCTCTCTCTCTCTCTCTCTCTCTCTCTCTCTCTCTCTCTCGGTTTTTATTGAAAGTTAACACGTTGAATGTCACGCAAGTTTTGCTCCGGAGGCCACAGTAGAATTTTCTATAATTGAGATTTTTGCGACACTTTTGTTCGCAGTATTTAATTTTTTAATCTGAAATTTTTTGCCAACACGTCAAGGAATTTAAAAACCAATGCGAGATATAAAATATGATCCCGAAAGTAGTCATTTTATAGGCAGAGATTATGAGCTCACGACTATCATCCACGACGAATGTTTGATTCAAGCCCCTGCAGCCCCGAGAGATCGATTAGTTCGGATCATATGACTTGAGCTAGTGCGTGAACTAGTTTGTCTCGCAAATTTAACGAACGTTTCCCGAATCGAATCTCTTTCTCTCGACGATACCTCGAAACGATAATTCGAACGATTCCTTCACTCGCAGAGAGAAAGAGAGAGAGAGAGAGAGAGAGAGAGAGCGAAGCGACAGGTTGTTAGTGCAAAAATATACCGGGTGCTAAAAACTGAACATAAACGTTTGCGTAAATTTATGTAGACGCGTGCAATCGCCATTGATTCCGCCTTCGGTTGCTTTACGAGCCGATCAATATATACGTCACATATACACACAACCTACATTTGTGAAAAGAGCGACAACTTAGCGGAAAGGAAAACTCCCGGGAGGACTCCTCATCGCGTGCGCTAATGAATCATTTGATAAAATTTAAAAACAAATTTCAATCGATTTTTTTACGCACACTTGCGTCCGACATTTCGAGACGCGTTTGCTCTCGTAAATTGATAAAGTCACTGTGAATTTCGGTGTGATTTAAAAAAATTACAAAATCGAACGTTCTTTCGCTTGAAATGTTTCAACGTTTCTGACGGCTGCGCGATACGAAATTTCTACCAAAAAAAAATGCTGCAGGGAGATTACGCGCGTATCAACGGTCTCAAAGTTGTAACGAGACCGATTACACAGAAAGCACATATTATTCTGATTTCGAATCTAGGGGGCGAAGTTTCTCATATGTCATCTCTCTGTGATTTGAGCCGACAGGCTGCCGTTCGCCCCGCAGCTTTTTCATCGCTTACCGTCCTTCATCTCGGAAACCAGCCAGCGAATCTTTCACTCCGTCACTCCGTCGGCAAAACCGTCGAAATGCCGTCACTCTTTGAACGTGGTGGTGTCTAAGGTCGAAGGGGGGGCGCGGAAAACCGGACCGGGCCGCGCGCGTATTATTCACCTCTCACACGGTTCACCGCGAACTAGATGTTGCCGCTCGGTCAACTTCTCTCTTTTTCTCTCAACCCAGTAACCTCCCTTTCGTTCATCCCTGTCTCTCGACGAGGCAGCATGCGCGAGATGCGCGCTCGCGTCCACCCCCTGTGTGCTCGCGCGCTGCTTCTCTGTCTCTTCAAAGCTCTGTCTCTCCGCCTACCTCACGTGACCCTCCCTTCTCTCTCTCGGGGCTGGTCGCCCCGTTCCTGCTATTTTTTCCCTTCCTCGTATTTTTTACCCTCGCCGCCCGCCCGCTCGTTCGCGGGGTGAAGGGGTTTCACGCGACATATGCTTGTATCAAAGAACGATGCTCAAGTAATTGACACGCGCGTCTCTCTCACACGAAGAGAGCAAATTTGCCTTTGACACTTCGAGACACGTTCAAGGCGCACCATCTTGTGTTTAAGATCGTTGCGAGAGGGCAGGTTTGATTCGCCAAGTGTCTCACATCTCGATAATCAATTGTGCAAAAATACATTTCGCGCCACATTATCTCAATTTGGGAACATTCATGTTTCCGATCTTCTGTATTTCTAGAGGAGAATAAATTGAGGTGTTCAATCTCGGAGAGAGTCGTCAAAATTTTGCTAAATTATCTTTTACAATTTTTACAAATTTTGCTAAATTATCTTTTACATTTTTTTATCGCAACGAATCTCTCTGTAATAGAACTACGGAGTTCCGAGTTTTCGCACAACAATTCGACCCAGATGCGTACGTCAGTTTCTCACACATGCTCTTACATCGTCGTGTGTGTGTGTGTATATATATATATATATCATACTGTGTCATATGTCAATTACTAGCACGAGTGCTAATTTCTCGTCAGCGTGTGTCTCACCAGTGACACTTGTCATTATATACACGCTAGTAGTTAGTCGCCGAAAGTCGCGACGAACAACAAAAGAGATGCTTGTCGGTGTTAGATGTGTAATTAAGAATTCTAATCGACAGCAAGCAAGAGACATTCTACGTACATAATTTATTTCCTTGCGCGGCGAATGTTTGTCATCGGAGAGACAACACGCCAGATCGAAGAACTGGCTTCTAGATAATTTTGATATTATCCCCCGTTGGGACAATTTTCCATCGATTTATTATTTTCGCGTTAGTAAAATCGGCCGCGCTCGGTATAGCGTGAGAGAGTCTATAGAAAGAGCGCCGCGTAAAGCAAGGTGAATGCTAAAACGTTTTCCAAGTTCACGTGCGCCTCGAGAAACTGTTCTAGGCGGACACACTTGCTTCGATTTATATTTGCCGACGACTTATTCAGAATTATCCATCCATTTCCTGTCTCGAAACGTGAATCAAACGCAATCGCGTTGCCGAAAACTGAGACGCAATTTAAAATACAAGATAAATGTTGATGTTGTGATAAATTTTAATAAAATGTGATAAATGTAAATTCCAATAAAAACGGACGAGCCGGACATTTTTTCTTTTTTTTTACATAATTGTTGCACAAAAAAAAAGTAATTAATTATTTCATTATTATAAAAAATATTTATATGAAAAGTTAGGAATTGATATTTAAAAAATACTTAAAAGAATTGAGAATCGTTATGTTTGTTATTTACTCGTCTAATAATTATTTAAACAATCAGGTCGTTGGAACGATCTTATCTTGTCGCGCCAAATCTCGATAATACGCGCGCGTGTTTTCGAGAGGAAGAATCGATTTGTCACGTCGCGAACAGAAACAGCTGCTGATGAAACGAACAGAAATTTGAAGTTTGGTAATTTTTCAATCGGAGTATTATGGTAACAAACGTTTTGAACAAAAAACACACACACACAAAAAAAACCATCCCGACAACGCGGCGATCCGCCAGTAATCTATTCGTACGATTCTTTTCTACTTTTGGCGTCCGACCGCATGGCCGATTGTTCCACTTGTCTCCGACCGGAGATGAGCAGTTAACTGATGATTGCGAGCGATGAAAACATGTCCTCCTCCGATTTCTACGTGGAAGATAGACGCGATGAAATGCGATCCGGATGATTTAGTAACGCGAATCTCTCAAGAGAATATCTACAGTTACTACTATTTTTGTTTCGGTTAGCCTAGATCCGAGTTTAGCGCATTTTGTTTGCCTCTCGCAAAATATCGACCGAAACATAGCGACGAAGAGAGAGACTAAGCGTGGGTGTATTTCATATAAACCAACCTGATCGGTTAGGTTAATATCTAGTTCGGTTAGGATCATATCTAGGTCGGTTAGGATCACATCTTGATCGGTTAGATTCACATACTGACTGGTTAGGTTCATTGCTAGATTGGCTAGGTTCACATCTGGGTCGGTTAGGTTCACATCCTGATCAGTTAGGTTCTCATCTTAAGTGATCAGGATGTGAACCTAACCTAACCAACCCAATTGTGAACCCAACCGACTCAGACATGAACCTAACTGGTCAGGATTTGAACCTAACCGACCCAGATGTGAATCTAATCGATCATCATATGTGGACCTAACCGTCAGCCTCTCTTCCACTTTAATTGTAATTTTTTGCCAAACAAGTCGAGCATCAAATTTTTAAATTGATTTAAGGAGCACCTAAGTAGCACTGGGAACCTTTTATTGCAAGCGTTGCACCGGTCGAGACCACTGCATGCCGACGACAAAAACGAAGGCAATGACAACGATGAGAAACGGTCCTATGCATACAAAAGAAGGGAATCCATACTTTTCAGTACCTAGTCACACACCCGTCATCCTTAGGTACGTAACCGTGAATATTTCGATTAAAAAGTTATCGTCTCCTGGTGACAATCAAATAGATAAATTTTGAAAACGCGTCTCTCTTCGAACTTTCTGTATAAATATCCTTATTAATGAGACGAACAACAAAGTCAACTCGCGTGCGAGAGCACCGTCGAGTGTCACAGTGTTGAAGTGCGGCCACTCGACCTTCTTTACACTCGCGAAATAATTCATTTCAAAAGCTCGGGAACAAAACGACGACGGTTGAGCCGTTAAGAGCCTTCGGACTCGTTCAGCCACGTATACGCGCTCGAAATAAATCGTTAGTTAATAAGTCACCTCGCCGAACGTGAGCGAAAAGTATCGCTTAATTACGTTTACGATGTAACTCGACAAAACTGTGAATATGTAAAATAAAAATGATCGCGCGACGTCGTAAGCACGTTTTCAATTAAAGAAAAACAAAATCAAACAGAAAGAACAAAATTGACAATTTTTATTGATCTCGTCTCTTTCTCTTTTCAACCGGAGAGACGAAAGAGAAAGAGAAAAATTAAAATTCAACGAAGACATACGTATTTTACGTATTTTCGAGATTTCGACTCGTCGTCGCGATAAGAGAAAAGAAACTCACATCCAATGATCCGCCTGCGGATGTCGTCCGGCCGAGTGTTAATATGTACCGTTGATCCATTGCTGTTGCTCATGGTCGCCATGGGTACCAGATCGGAGGGATTAACGCGCGACTCGAACCTCGCCACCTGGGACAAACATTCCCTTTAATAAAAAACAGATAACGTGCACACACCGAAGATATATTATCCACACGGAACAAATAAAACCTCATTAGATGCTCATTAGACAACTCCGTGCGATATCTGATGAGATTTTATCCGGACGGACGATTCTAATGAGATTTTCATGGATATTTTTGTTCCGTGTGGCTACACATACGTGACTGACGTCGAGTTCGATGTAATTTTATTTCGGAAAGGGGGAATTACGTGCGGATAACGCGCTCCATATGGACACTTTTCACTTGTGTGTTTACGGTCGATTTCAATGCGCACGATGCGCGCACACACACCGCCGCTTTTAGACAAACAAGATGACACGTGGATTGGACGTCGCGCGATTATCATCGCACACCTCTTTTCCGTCGCGCGGCACGCGATCTGATCACGCTATCCGCTATTGCAAACGAATGTGTATGAAAAATACACCGAGCGTTACTCCTTTTTTTTTTTTTAAAAAAAAAAAAAAAAAAAAAAAAAGATTCCCGAAAGCGATCGAGATACGCGTCATCTCTCACACTCGTTGGTAACCACGGGCGATCATCAGGTAGCTGGCAACAAGTTGACGAGAAAGTTGCGGGAGACAAACACGTTCGGACTCGCGCGTGGACACAAAGCTCGAGGATTCGTAAGGGTTCGTCACCTTGCTCTTGTTTTGTTGCCGATGACACGGTGTAAATATCACCGAATGAAGGATCAACGAGAATGAAGTCGTCGTCGTGGCGTCGCAACGCTTTATAGAACTTGCCTGGGCGCCGCCCCGACGAGAGGTAGAGCACGCGACCCGGTCCGCCCCGCCGAAGCACAGTCCGTGCCGTCATATACGGAGCAAGCTCGCGCACCCACCGCTCGCTGCCGGTTCTATCTCATTCATGTATGTATGTGTGTGCGTGTGTGCGTGTATGTGTGTGTGTGTGTGTTTATATGCACGCCCACACTGTCGCACTCCTCGTGCTATTTACAGTATGTCGCGAATTGCGCTTTCCCTCCTTCTGTCGCTCCCACCCTCTTTGTGCTGCCCGTCGCGAAATATTCATTCCCGACGCGAACCGGGGATAAAAATATTCAAGAATTATATATTTCGAAAGAGCAACTTCCTGAAGCTTCCCTCTTTAATGTATCGACTCAATCCGGAGGTTTGATCCCGGAAATATTTGCACGCGTGTGTTTTTTGAATTTTCGCGATTGAGAAATCACGTTGAGAAGAAAATTTTTGTTTGCGGAGAACAAATTAATATACTGCAGAGTCTGTGAGACTTGAGGATGCAAAAAAGAAAAAAAAAAGCAGACTGAGAAGACTGAAAAATAATTGAAGTTATTTTTGTAAAGTAGTTCAAGCTCACACGCGAGAGTGAGACAGGTAATTTCTAATTAGAAAATTAATTTCGTTAATGGGAGTTGGTTTTAACTGACGGAGAGACATCGCTCTAAGTTAATGTTTATATATATAAAATGTTATATGTTATATATATTATAAATTATATACACAATAGTTTCAGTGAGAGACGCGTTAAGAAAGTATATTGATTTTACGATGATGAAAATTGGAATCCCCTTGCAACAACAGAATACTGTGTGTAATCTCATTGAGAAAATTAAATTTTATTAGTGCAAATTTTGCAACAACTTTAAAATTTATATCCGTATTAGACGCGTTAGTATAGTTTTCCTGTTAACAAAGTTCCGTCATATAAGGGTCAAGTTCCTCGATTGATCAGACCTCCCTCGCAATTATCTTAGGTTTTATGACGTCAGAAACAAGAGAAATTGCACGAACTTTAGCGATTTTCCTTGCTTTCCTCGTTTCTGACGTCATAAGATGGCCGGGAGCTATCGAGGATCTTTAAAGTATCGAATAGATTGTGACGATTTGTTTAAAAATAACATTGACATCGAATTACAAAATCCCGAGTAGCTGTTGAGTCTTGAACTGATTGCACACGGAACTTGAATAAGCGCGTTTGTCCTCCTTCTGGTCTGAGGCGATTCGCAAGTTTTAGCGAGTGCATACGCTAACTATACATTGTACTTCTAAATTCGTCACGGTTGAATTCACGACGATCGCACAACCGCGCGCGCTGTCTGACATCTCCAACGACAGTGGCAATCAACACTTGGTTTATGACGAGCGAGAGGGTTTTTATTTATTTATCATTTTGAGTGACGTCCGGAACAATCCGACGAGATGTGTGGACGAGTCTTGAAAATCTGCATCATCGTGTGACAAATCCACAACAAATGTGGATTCTCCGATTAATTCCAAACACTCTCGCTGACAAATATTGGCAGAGAAATATTTTAATATGTATTTTTTAAACAATACGTGTTTCTAAAATGCAAATTTGAAAAATAAAAAAAAACCTACGCGTGCACCTGTGCCGCTTCAATTCTCGCGGGAGCACACACGTGAAACCGCGTACACGTGCGAGGCGTTTTTTTTATAAACAAAATTTATCATCGATCGTATGTACATCCTATATGTATACATATATATCGACGCGTAACTCGGTGCTGAAAAAAAAAAAAAAAAAAAAAATCATAGATGCTTTGTAAGGTAAAATACGGACGATTTTGTGCGAGTGCACGATTCATGATAATGAATAATATAACATGAGAACGGAACCACGTGTCTCTGTCTCTCTGCTTTGTACGTATGTACGTATTAAAGTCAAGGATTTACGGGTGGAAAGGGTTAATAACCAATATAAATCAAGATGACAAGATAATGATACATTAAGGTGTAACGTATCAGTTTGTTTATTTCTATGATTTCCGAAGTATGTATAATTGGTAAGTACTGCTGCAACGCGCGCGGAGACACTTGCTGTGTGTGTGTGTGTGTGTGTGTGTGAAACGAGCTAACTTTTCGGAATTAAAATCTCACGTCTTCGTTAACAAGTTGTCGCATAACAATTGTATAATGTTTTGTATGTAATTATTATATATGTGTATAGTACACATAAATAGCGTACCGCAAAATTGGCGTGTGTACGTATACACGTATACAATGTCTCCTCATCGCGCTTACATACGTTTGATAGTTTTAGAAAAACCTGGTTCTTTGTTATAAACGATGAGAGATCGCGCGTGTGAGTTCCCTCATTAGTGCAATATCTCGACAATATAAATATATATATATATATGTATATGTATATGTATATGTATATGTATATATATCGCAAATATCGTCAAATATTTCAAGTAGACATGATTCTATATATTTATTCGGCTCGAACGATACAACTTTTTTCATTATTACTTCATGATACTTTCTCGCGTGTTGCGTCTGCATAAAAAGTGAAATATAAAAATGCACTGGCCTTGTCTTTTTCAATCTATTTTTTTTCTTTGTAGAGAAAAGGCTGAAATATTTCGATTTACTCCTCGGACGCTATTTCAGAGTAGCTTCACTCGACTTAGATTCATCATCAGCTTGATTCGCGACATGATCTACATATATGTGTCTGTGTAACTAGGCAAATGTTTTACGGCTTTTTTGCAAAAACGTGTGACGAACGACGATACTTCTATCGCGAGTCTCGGTACTTACTTTATTTCGTATATATAAGAACCGTCAGCCCCGTCGTTCCCGAAAGATGATGATACACCGAGTCGCTCTTCTCGCGGTCATATTGCAAAAACTTTAACGTTATTATAAAACATTCGCCGTGTTTTCCGACTAAAATTATCTTAAAAAGCGAGGCCAGCCTCTGAGTAAGTGGTGAATATCTTTTCGATTGAGTTAGCGTACGCGGCCGTTCTGAGGTCGAGTCCAAGATTGAACTTCATGGCAGTCTTCATAATGGCCTGCGAAAAGAAAATATACAGTCTCGTTTGACTTCTGCATTTTATAACGTACGTGCTATTGTAAAATAATTGCATTGATCAATTAATTACCCTGGCGGATCTCTCCATGGTGTAATCCAGACCTGAGTGAACGATATCTTTTTCGGAAGCACCGGATATACGTTTTTGAAAAGCTTCGGACGGCGTGACGGGAATACGACCGCCGACACGACCGAACCTACGCTCTAACGACTCCTGTACCGATTCTGCGAACAAAAAGAAATAAGTTTTTTATATTTGTAAAAAAAAAAAGCAGATTACTGAAGTTTTACATACTTTGGATTTAGTTCTTAACGTACCTAAGAGATGATAATTGGACTCTCTTTCGTATTTGAAAGTCAGACGACCGTACGACACGTGATTCAGGTTCTTCAACCATTCGAAAAATGAGACTGTGACACCACCGGCGTTGATGTACAGATCCGGGATCACGAGGATATTTCTCTCGATTAGAATTTTATCCGCGGCTGGAGTGGTCGGTCCGTTAGCAGCTTCCGCAATAATTTTCGCCTGTACACAAAAATATTCGCTTATATTTCTGTACTAATTGATTAAATATGAGAAAAAAATAGAGCGTGCGGTAAAAAATTTATTTACAAGAAATAAAAGTTAGACAATCTTTAGATAAAAAATATAAATGTAAAAATAATGTTATATAAATGTAAAATTGAATAATTTCAAAGGAATTTTTACCTGAATACGTCCGGCATTCTCTTTGTTAATGACTTTTTCTATGGCAGCGGGTATAAATATGTCGCACGGCTCATACATGAGGTTCTCTCCTTGATACGGCTTCGCTCCGGGGAAACCGACGATGGTACCGTTTTCTATGCGATACTCCTCCAATTCCTTCGTGTAGAAAGAGAAATATCGATAAACAATGTAGTTTTATCAATGAGATTCGCCATTTTGATAGATAAAAAGTACGATAAAAGCTTTATTTACTCACCTTAGGATCGATGCCTTCCGGATTTACGATGGAGCCGTCGTGTTCAATCACACCAATGCAAGCCGCACCTGCCCGATGCAAGTAGCGCATCGAGTGCAAACCTACATTACCGAAACCTTGAAGGATAAACGTTTTGCCTCCCCAACCAGGTGTAGTACCTGCAAAATAGATTAGCTTTAATTATCATTCCCACGTTTTTAAAATATTGTTGACAAAAATGATAAATCCGCTAACGTACCGATCATGCTCATGTAATTAGCCTCGTTGATGAAGTTCTCCAATCCGTGGAATACTCCTCGACCTGTTGCGGAAATGCGTCCGTGAATACCACCTTGATTGATAGGTTTGCCGGTGACGCATGCATGAGCATTGATATCGAGGTGACCGATAGTCTTCGCGTAAGTATCGGCTATCCATGACATTTCACGCTCGCCAGTACCCATATCCGGAGCAGGAACATCAACACCGGGTCCTGGAAAGAAATTAATTTTCCATTTTGAAAACATATTGATTTATCGAGATAATTTTGTTACAGATTGTTTAATTTTTTTTTTATGAAAAGAAACTTGTGTGATTTGTACATTATATATATTAGTTACTAATTAAGATTATATTTATTATTTATATCATAATATTAATGTTCTGTTTGAATACAAATTTTTAATACAAGAAAAATATATTTACATTTCAATTTTATTGTTTAAAAAAAACTTTTCATATTAGAGCAGCGACTTATACAATATCTTAAAAAAAAAATGAGCTAGATAATTCGTATAACATTTGAAAATTCACACAATTAATTCCATTTTCAGAAATCTCGTATATATTCGAGATTATAATCTGTTTGCCTTCCACTTCTAATCTCATCGCGCACTCAAATGTGTCGGACACCTGCTTATCGTAATGCTCTCCCTGAACAGGTGTTTTTGCGCAACCTATAGCGGATATAACAATCGGAATGCATTTAAAAATGTACTCATTTGCATTGTAATACAATGCAAACGACATATCATCTCTCTCTAATAATAAATCGAACCGCGTGGCAGCACCGTTTGCTCTCTGTGACGTAACAGTGGGTCAATTTTGCGCGTTGACAGACATCACGAGACTTAGCAGAATGTGTTTCTCGCGGGCATCTCAGTGCCATCTAAAATTATCGCGCAAACATCACGCCTCCGCTCGCTACGTTCCGTCACATCATTTACGATGTGATGTAACGAGAATTTGTTTTCATTCAGCACAGACAGAGAGTTTTTCCCGGTTATTTTTTATCGCATCACGCCCCTCTTACCGATAAATCCCTTCTTCGCCAATTCTAACGTGAATCTTCTGGTGATCTTTTCCAATTCGTGTTCCGAATAGTTTTTAGGATTGATTTTGATTCCTGCCTTGGCACCGCCGAAAGGCACGTCGACACATGCACACTTGAATGTCATTAAAGCTGACAACGCCTTAACTTCATCTCGCGAGACGTCCATTGAAAAACGGATACCTGTAAAAAAAAAACGAAAAACAAAAAACCAATTATCCAGACGTACAGAAAACTCAACCGTTCAACTTGCAATCTTACAATGGATACGATTAGGAAACTAAAAGCAATTTGTTGTTATCACAACTACTTTCAAACCAGAGTGTCATTCGATATTTGCTCTTCAATTCGTGTTTACACTCTAAAGTTTTACACACACACACCACTAACTCTTTTTAATAGAAGATAGTCTAGTCGGTTTTCCCACAACAACAGCTGGAATATACAAACCACTTAACGTTATTTATCGATTACTTTATATAACGACAAACAAGCAATTTTGCCGTTTCGCAGATACATAGGTATTTTATTAGTTTTTTCTCATATTATCACAATTTTACATCTTCAAGATGATTTTCGAGTTTTGGATCGCGTTAGTGTCGTTGTTACACCGACGTTTTTTGTGGACATTTTACTTTGTCAAAAGCAGTCTGTTACATGCATCTACATTTCTTACGTTATCATGTGTAAAATATTCTATCAAACGCAAAATTGTGTGTCTGCATTTATAAAATTTTTTTTTTTTTTTTTTTTTTTTTTTTTTTTTTTTTTTTTTAACAGCAACTATCACAAAGCATCGCGTGTGCATTTGTGCAAACTGGAATCATTACAAGGAAGTATTTGCGCCAAGGAAGAGCACGTGCTCATTTTACAAAAGATCATTAACCCGAAATATTGTGTCATTGCCGTTAAAAACGTGTGTCGGCACCAGATTACCAGAATTTATTTTAAGGCCGATTTGCTCACGGCCTGGCACGAGCAAAATAAAAGATCGTTCAGATGCCGTCTGGCATCGTTTCCTAAGTTCACGCGCTATTGAATCATTCTTGATATTGTAATCGAAATCTGCTCGGAGTTGTAAATTATTTTCAGACACTTAAATCCCTCGTTGTTCTTTGTTCGCCGCGGGATAAGCCCCGGATAAATCTCTCTCTCTTTCTCTCTCTCTCTCGTTGAGATAAGAAAAGATATCTTGTCTCCAAAATCCTCATCACAATAATCGCTTGAGGAATTTATTTTTAAGTACTTTAACTCTCATTTAATTCTGTCGTAATTAATTCCACCTTAATTCCTTAGTTCCGAATGTTTTTGTTCGACGGTAGCCGATTAGTCATTTCATGCTGTTATAAAAATATTCACATCGCATCATCAAGAGACCATGGTACAATGGTTACACAATGGCCGAATATGAGATATTTAAGCGCATTTCATTCATCAGCAGAGTGAGTAACATGAGAATCCTGAGTTACATATCTCTGTTGTGCGCGGCAACACGCGCGGTCGTTGCGACTAATTGATTCTAATCATCAGAGGTCCGCGTTACAAACCAACTTTGTAAAAATTAAATATATGCAAAAAAGAACGACAAAATACGATTTATCGCGAAGTCAGTTGATGAAGAAATTCACTAGTCTCACGTATTATTTTGTTTAAACTTTGGAATATTTTTTCGACGCGACAGAGATTGATCTTCTTTTTTTTCTTTCATTATCTGATACACATCTCCTTATTCGTATCTATGCGGGGGTTTATTGGTTCCAAGGCTGAAGTCGCAACAGAGCGAAGCCGTAAAAACGGCTTTCTTCACTTTTGTTAAGAGTCGTTTGGATACGTACGTTTTCACGACGAGCAGAACGCAAAACATGAAACATTTTGAGTAATTTGACGCACAAGCGTTAGAAGTGTTTGCACAATTGTTGCGGCACACTCCTTGCTTTTATTGTTATCTTCCATTGATATCTGTTAACAATAATTAACGATATCTTATTAATGAAAATAATAAAAATGATTAAAGGCCCGTTACAGCGTGAGTTTTTACAAATCTTACAACATTATTACCGATAGCGTAATCAATCGCGTAAGTATTCACGTGTGAAGACTTTTAATCATTTGATGAATGCAAATCAGTCACAGTATCATTATCGCCCGGGGAGGTGCTGTGCAATTTATGCGAAATTAAATTGAAAGTGCAGATGTACGCACAACGATCATCGTATGCAAATACGGTCGTTAGTTTTATCAGTCATGTGAGCGATATTTGCTATTCTACGTGTCGCGATTGCGTTTTGAAAGAACAAACATGTGTATGTACAAATAAAAAGTTGATTAGGTTTTAAAAGTCACACGCATCTATAATATATTGCAAAAAACGCAGAAAAGCGTAAAAAACAGAAAAACAAATATACCTGTGGTAGTTTCATATTAAAAAATAGTCTCCATAAAAATAGAAAAATTACTAAAATAAAGTTAAGAGAAAGAGAGAGAGAGAAAGAATCTAATTAGGAGGAAACAAAAAGAAGAGAAATATATCTTGTCCGAAGTTAAGAAGAGGACAGAAAGAAGTCCTCCTTGAAATTTCTCCTACTCGGAAATTGCCACTTGGCATTTCAAGGACTTGACGTACCTCCTTTGCAAGGTGTTCGATGAGTCGAGTGCTGGGCGCGATAACCGGTGATCATCTCGTAATCGCCGGAGTCGCGCCTGAGCGGAAACGTGGTCTCGAGGATGTGATCGCAGGGTTCCATCAGCATCAGAATACCCTTAACCTTTTTCTTGCGATCTTCGATCGACACGCGTGACCGCTTGCCGATGTCGTCAACCAGCTTGTCCTCAACGATCTGGCAGGCGCGATGAAAGAAGTATTCCACCATGTCGAAGAACTTCGGAGTGGGCGCGTCGGCCACGTCTTTCAGACGCTCCGGAATTTGGTGATCGGCGTAGCCGCGACGTTGGTTCAGCAACGTCGTCGACGTTTGCACGGCGGCCGGCACGACGACGCGCGTCAGCACGTTCTGTACCACGTCGTTGCTCGGCGCCTGCTTCAGGGCGATCGACGACCGCGCGAGACTACGCACGTGAAACATCTTCGACGCCGATGATCTTTTACTGCTGCGACAACGACGGCGTTTGCAATCTCTTCAACGAGGTGACAAAGCCCGGCTCCGACTGCGTGCGTGCGTCTCCTCGCCGATCGCTCGCAGCAACTTACCAACCACCCGACCCTAAGCTCCTCACCAATAACTAACTGTCGTGACCCACCACTGCTGATTAACAATAGCGCGGCTCGATCGGCACCTTCGGATACGTTGGAGCAGGCCGACTTGGAGTGCGCGTGCGCAATAATGCGCAATGTGAGAATCCCATCCGGCGATCTCTTCCGCAGCGGTAACCTGTATGTCAGATAATTGATTAGGGATCAAATTGTTTGTATAGATATATTCGCGAAAAATCTTTCTGTTATCATTTAAAAACAAGCTATATGTGTAATTACCGATTACACGATGCCATTTCGCACGCACAGAAGGTTATATACCAATTCAAGTTTCCTGTCAATAAAAAATTAATAATTAACATCTATTTTTTTTCAATTAATGTTGTATTTTTACATTTCCGTCACCTCTGAATGCGTTGCAACCATTATTTGTTGAGAAATAATCGTTTCTCATTGATAAATAACGTCCGTTGTACACATAAACGTCTTGTATGTACACGATTTTCATTTTTTTATTTCTCGGAGAAAGTATTTTTTCTCATTGTTGAGTTATCGACTAATGATCAAGGCTGGAAACGGAAAAAAAGAAGATCGGAAAAAGAAAAATAGATGGCGCGTTATTACTGGATCAAGTTCTCAATTATCAATTTCGCGCATGTGCAGTAACGTCACAGATGATCGCTACGGTGTGCGCACGTGGGTTGTGATAATTTTTTAACTTTGTCACGAATAAGCGAATTAATATCCAATTGATTGAAAAAGGGGAATGTTTTTCTTGTCGCCAGCATATTGAAGATCTATTAGAAATGAACAAGATCAATCTTAAAGAAGCGTTAGTATTGATTTGTTTCAATAATTACAGATTGCGATACATATATTGCTTGTAAACATCCAACAATAATTGTGTTACATTTACAGATTTGAAGTAGAATGTAAGCACGGCGCTTTTTACACCGGTGGAAATATACAGGTAAATTTCTAGATTGAAAGAATGAAGATCTCTTTTGCGTTTTAGAGAAGAAAATAGGCGTATAAATAAAAATTGTTTATTGCAGTGGAGCAGAAATGGAGAGCACTTGTTTTGTCAGAAAGGAGGCAGTATATCAGTGATATCTTTACAGAAAGGCTCTGTGATATCACTGGTGGGACAAACACATGTCAACCAATTAGAAGATACAATACACTGTTTTGCTCTTGATGATGATGATGCAAATATAATTACTCATCATAAAAGCGGATTGTTCAAATTGTGGGACTGGAAAAGTAACAAACACCAAAACTTTTATAAACTGTTTCAGACTCAAATGTGTCATGTAATTCGCTGATATTTTTTAAATTAATTCTCTTATTTATAGCTTCACAATTGACCAAAATATGGAAATCTATTCACAAAGGATTAGTAGTGCAGATAAATCTTCTGAGTGGCATCACTTTAATGGCATCTGGCGGCAGTGACGGGGCTGTCAGGTTGTGGGATCTTCAACATCATGCTTGTACACACAGTCTCAAAGGTGTGCAGGGAGTAATTAGGTAAAGACACTTATATAATGAAATATTACATATTGTGTAAAACATTGATAAAATTAAAATATTGATATATGTATGTTTTTTGCTCTTTTTTAGTGTACTAAAATTTCATCCGAATACTGAAAGACAACTGCTTTTTGCCGCTGGCGATGACACAAAAATTCATGGTTGGGACATTAAAACTGGAAAGGAAATAATTACTCTTACCGGACACTTCAGCAAAGTTACTTCGCTTAATTTTCACGAAAATGACAATTACTTAGTTAGGTAATAAATAAACCTCGTATTACGCTTACAACAAATAAATTGCAATAATATTAAAAGCTATATACATGTAGTTCAGGACGAGATAAGGTGCTGATCTTATGGGATATATCGTCCGGAACGTCGGTACGCGTTTTGCCGGTGTACGAAGGAATAGAGGGAGCGTTCATAGTGTCCGCTCAGAATCTACCGGTATTTGTTAAATCACGTAAAAGCAGCGACGTGTACGTTGCTGCGGCTGGTGAGAGAGGTGCGTGAATAGATATCTGATTTAAGTTGATGATCGACATCGCGAATAAGAAATGTGTTGCTCAATAAAAAACTATTTTCCAGGTGTTGTCACAATTTGGGAAATGAAGTCAGGCAGACAGATTTACAAACAGGATGATGCTCTGGTATCACCAGCTAAGGAAGAAGGAGGTTTGTCAATTACACATTTACTTTACAACGGTACTTACAATTTTTTCGCAGTAGTGTCTGTTGATCACAATATAATCATCTATTCGTTGGAGTTGTTCGAGTGCAAAAAACAGGTCGGTGTGGAGCTCTTTGTGTGTACAATTCTATAAAACAATTCCGTTTACACGTGGATGTACGTATTAATGCGTTTGAACCGCGATAGTTGGTGGGTTACAGCGACGAGATCTTGGATATTGTTTATCTCGGAGATAATGACAGTCACATCGCACTCGCGACCAACAGCAGCGATATAAAAGTTTACGAACTCGCTACTATGAATTGTCAGTTGCTGTGCGGTCATACCGATAGCGTTTTGGCTCTCGCTACGACATTAGCAAACGCGAATCTGCTTATATCTGCGGCTAAGGCAAATATCTTCCAATAATACTTATAATAATAATAATAATACTGAACAATGTTGCTTTTATTTAACTAAAGAAGTATGACTTATAGGATAATAGTATTCATATGTGGTTGCTGGATAAAGAAACAGGAAAAATGTCCTGCATCGGACGTGCCGTCAGGCACACAGCGTCGATCAGTTCCGTCGCTATATCCCAGTTATCACCCAAATTCTTCGCTACTGTCGCTCAAGATTCGTGTTTGAAATTGTGGGACTTTCCCGGCAGTCTCTTGCCGCACGGTAAGTTGTGGAGTTTTGAAATAAAATATACAACATGTAATCGCCAATGTTTGCAGACACGGATTTGCCATTGAATGTAAGTCACACAGTGTTGGCACATCAAAAAGAGATAAACTGCGTAACCGTTTCCCCGAACGACAAACTGATTGCCACGACATCGCAAGATAAAACTGCTAAGGTATGTGTATCATAAACTTGCTTGCTCATGTGTGCGAATAATTCTAAACTCATTGTATATTTTACAAAACTTATAATTTATATCTGGCGATGTGTGAACATATCTATAGCTGTGGTCTGCTGACGACTTGCAATTGCTCGGAGTGTTTCACGGCCATCGAAGAGGCGTTTGGTGCGTTCGATTCTCGCCGGTGGATCAAGTCCTGTTGACAACATCTGCCGACTGCACGATGAAACTCTGGTCTTTGACGGAACTCAATTGTCTGAAGGTAATCAAAAGAAAAAACTTGACTATCATTCAGATTTTTATACACACAACATTTGTTACAAATTTGTTCTTGTTATCACAGACATTCGAAGGACACGAATCCTCTGTTTTGAGAGGAGAATTCTTGTCGCGCGGTATGCAGTTGATAACGTCGGGCGGAGATGGTCTTATAAAATTATGGAGCATCAAAACGTCCGAGTGTGCGTGCACTCTGGACCAACACGAGAGTCACGTTTGGACGCTCGCAGGTAAGTCTCGATTATGAAAATATTTTGTAACAGTTGACATTTTTGCAAATGCGTTATTTCACACAAACAGTCAGCAAGGATCAGAAACATATCATCAGCGGAGGTAGCGATTCGTTGTTGGTTATTTGGAGAGACGTAACCGAGGAGAGGAAAGAACAAGCCGCGGCTAAAAAGGAGAAGCTCGCGCTCGAGGAGCAAAAGTTGGCGAATTTATTACAAACGGACGAACTCCAGGCTGCGTTGCGATTGGCTCTGAAGTTGGAGCGTCCCTTACAAGTTCTCAGGATCACAGAAGGTAACTCGTGTTGAGCAGTGTTTAACGTGTATTTACATTGTCGGCGCTAACATTAATGGGTTTGTGTTTTGCAACAGCTATAATGAAAAAAGGAAACAACGAACTCGTAGAAATGATAAAGGAATTGAAACCAGCTCGTAAAGAAGCCTTGCTTAAATGCGCGGTTACGTGGAACACAAACAGTCGGAATTCACATGTCGCTCAGGTAAGTATTTAACATTTCAGAGCCACTTATATAAATATTTGTAAAAAAATAGTTTTTTAGAAATATTTTTTAATAATTAATATGTTACGTTCAGGTGGTTATAAACGCCTTAATAACGGAAATAGGCACGCGGGATCTCCAAGTACCAGGTCTATCTTCCACTTTAGAAGCCACGATACCGTACACTGACAGGCACTTCAAGAGATTAACAAAACTTTTGCAAGATCTTCATTTGTTAACGTACACCGTCAATCGTATGAAACCTGATATTGTGTTAATTAAATAAATAAGGTAAAAATATGATATACAACATATAAAATATATTTTGTATATATAAATAAAAATTGTACAGTCTGCTTTTTTCATATTTTTGTGTCGCATCAACAGCGTTTTTTAGTCTCTAGCGAGATTTATTGCAAATTAAATTTTTAAACAAACATCATCTGACGAGCTACAATTAATACAACAATACTAGGCCAAAAATGTACCTAACTACTAAGAGAGATGACGTGAGCAATCGCTGCGATAAAGCTGTTGTAAGTTCACGCGGGAGATAAGGCAAAATTATTTCATTGTACAGAAATGTGAATGATGTACAACTGTGGTAGCACTTTTTCACAACGCAAGTAAATAATCGAATTCTAGGAAGCGACACATGTGTGTCGGTTTAATGCGATATCTGCGTGTGTGTTGCAAGTCTCTCGCAAGTTTAATTAGTGCATCATCTGCAACACGCGTGTGTAAATTATACGAAGACTACAGATGAGCGCAAAAGTCTACAACATTGTAAGCTTTGGACACACATAGCTGACACACGCGCACGTATACACACACACATACATCGCGTGTGTGCAAGCTGATCTTGAGGAGCACCATGAGAGTGGGAGCGCGAGGTTTGGTCTGGGCGTCTGGTTTCCGACAAATTTGCTCACACCCGAGCACACTCATGAGTTATAAGGAAGGTTCAGTCGGAGCCTATTAGCGATACAGTTCGGTGACAAAAGGTGCATGAGAATGACTCTCGGAGGAGGGGTCTTCGTTCTGGTGCTTCTCGTTCAGCTGTCATCGCCGTCGCTCGCGATCAAAAAAATGTAAGCCGCACGATTAATTCTCGATTTAATACCAAAAAAATAAAAGTACTCGCACCCCGCAGTGCGCATTAAGTCGAAAGAGACGAGCGCGCGCGATTCACAAACGCGTGAGGGCTCTATTTTTTTTTTTACAAACGAATGAGAAATTGAGGAAAAGAGATTTTGCTGTAAGAGATCAAAAATTTACAAATAGCGCTGAAAATTTTTCGTGTTCGTAGAACGAAGATTATTTGCGTTTCTCGATGCGCCGCGCTGCCGCTTTAAGAAGAATAATAACTTCCATAAATTTCGCAAAACCGCAAGTCCACGCAGTCGCAACGTCTTTCGTCTCGTTGCATTTGCGTGTCGCGAAGGGTTTTCAAATACAAATTTTGCTACAAAATGAAGAAAGAAAAAACGTCACACACACACACACACGTTAATGTCATTCAATCCTTATCCTCATTTCCTGCGCGAATAATATATTCATTTACGTAAGAGCCCGCGAACTTGTACGTACGGGCGCGCGTTGTTCGTGCGGTCGATTACAAGGAAATAAATACGGCGTAATGCGAAATATTAGTAATAATTCGTTTTAATTGTTACTTTCAGCCTTGTAAAATTTTATAGCTACTTTCGAACTTATTGGCGCGTGACATTTGACCTTCGGATCCTCGTAAATTGCGACCGATAAATGTGCGCGCGCGTTTTTTTTTTTTTGCACCGAAATGTAACTCGCGCCGTTAAGAAAAACAAATTTCCTTTCTCGCGCAATTGCCGTAGTTTTGCTCTTTTCGCCGCATAACTTCGCGAGACACGACAAGCTGACAGCTTCGTGACAAAGAAACCGCTTTTAAATGAAACTCTCGTACTTCTTCCGTAGCGTAGTACGTTTTCTCGCGTTCGTTTTTCGCGTCTTCTGTCTTTCGACGACAAACAACCGTCATGTCGGATTTTTGCACTTGTTCAAACATTCGACGTTCGAATTTTAATGTTTACTTTGTGTCAATCTCTCTCTCTCTTTTTCTTTTTTTTTTTTTCCAACGCGGCCACCACGCCTCGTTATTATCGCACACCCGCGTTCCGTCTTGCATATCTCGGCTCTCTTTCAGATATCTTAATTAATTAGTACACGATATATCAGAATCGACGGTGCGAGCGAGTCGATCGCAATTTCGAAAATTAAACGGAACAGAAGCGCGACAAGAAATTGCTGGGCGCCGAAGTTTCAAAAATATTCGGACAAATCTTTCGATTTAATTCGGATTTTGTCGAATTTCGGCTTTTTCTTAAGAAATTCGTTTTTAATTACTTTTTGGCGTCAAGCAAGACAAACATTCTGTATAAACATTTAATTAATTCACATTTTGTGTGTCGTCTAACACACGTGGCGTCGAAAAAAAGTTTTTCGCGATCTCAATCTCGAGAGAGTAAATTACATATCCCGTAAGAATGGAACAAAAAAGAGAGGATTACCGCGTTGGGGCGCCACGGCGCTCTATCTCGTCTTAATATATTATTAAATATTAAACGCGGGATATCTGGCGAGGATGTAATTCGGACGTTGTAAATTCAGGGAGCGTAAACGTCGAGACACAATACGCGAGATAAGATCGCGTAATGCGACAATGTGCGCGGCGGCGGCGGCGGCGCTCTTTTAAATGGATGATTTGCGAATAAACGCGCGCCGGGTGTAATCTCTTTGTCACACGACTTAATCATCGAAAGATAAACTTTTCACTTATATACAAGTTATTATACAAACTCGAAGAGGAGAAATGGTTGCGCGTGGATCGCACACCTACGCAGCAATAGATTCGCTGCGATAAAGACCGCGTAAAAAGACACACAGCGAGCGTTTTGAGGTCACATGCGCAAGGAGAAAAAAAGTTTCGCTATTATAATGGCCAGCGAGGAAAATTTACAATGAAGGTTTTTTCTGTCTCATCGACAAAACTGAAAATTCAATAGGCTTAGCAAAAGGCTTTTTCTTGCTGGCCATATATATGTAACAACTAATTTTTTCTTGCTATTGTTAGCAAGCCTTTTTTTTTTTTTAGACGTCTCGAGAAATTAGTCTCGGCAAAACACGATTGTCCGCAACCGCCGGTGTCATCTGTAACACACACGATCCAACATCGACAAAGAGCCGACAAACATACGTTAAAATTATACACGTGACAAAGGCGAGGTCTAGAATATTAATACGAATACGGTTTCTTTTCAAAGAGCTAATACGCGTCAGTTGCTCATGTGCGTACGCGTGTATGTATCAATTCTCGTTTTAATTCACGTCTTGCATAACTTATAATTTCACGTGCTTTCTTATCTAAAAACATTTAACGAACTTACAACGAAATCTCTTTTCCTCGCACGCATTTGAGTATCCGCGATCGAATCTTTGTTTTTTCTCTCTCTCCATTTTCTTAACTCGAAAGAGATCTCTTTTCTTTTTTTTGTTCGAAAAAGAAATATATTTGCGAAAATAGCTTCGTGCTTCTGTTTGCAGACCGGGCAACTGCCCGTCGTTCAGCGATGCCATGACGCAGACGGAACTCCTGCAGGAACTGGCGAACGAGTGTCGTTACGACAAGATGGTCCGACCGCCTGGCGTGGTGAACGAGACTGACCCGATTAAGATTTACACCAGAGCTTTTATCTACACGATTAAGTCCAACATGGCCAAAACTCTGGTACCTCCACAATTTTACTTATATCCGTAAACATCAATTCCAGGTAACGCGCGTGTAGCGTACGTGTTCGCCGAGGAGTCGATTAATAAACGATGCGAACGAACGACTCGTTGCAGCAATTCGACGTGCACCTGATGCTGCAGTTTCGATATCTGGACAAGAGACTGAAATTCGCGGACATAGCCCCTTACATGAATCAGATATACGGCGGTCAGAACGCGCACGAGCTGATCTGGACGCCCACCGTGTACGTCGCGAACGACCGCAAGTCGGCCGTTATGGGAAACACCGTCAAGGATCTGCTCATCTCCATCAGCCCCTACGGAATGGTCATTCTGAACACGAGGTGAAGATATTTCTGAAGAGACTGCGCGTCTCTTTCTCTCTCTCTCTCTCTCTCGGTGAAATTATTGCGGAATTTTTCGTGGATTTTCAGATTGGAGGCCACCATGAACTGTGGACTCCGACTGGAAAAGTTCCCGTTCGACGTGCAAGAGTGTCCGCTGGTGTTCGAGAGCTGTACGTTGTCAGCGTGGTTCGCTTCCTCGTTACATTAATCGGATTGAAAAAAAAAGTCCAGCTTTTCGAGATAGAAAAAAAAAAAACGAAAAGAAAAGAATCGTCAGCACCGTTTACATTTGAGTTGTCCTGTGGAATAAAAAAAAAAATCAGAGTCGTTTTTCTGTTTTACTCGCAGGGATTCACAACGTGAACGATATGACGCTGGACTGGGACGACGATCCGATCGTCATTGCGAGCAATCTGTATCTGACGGAGTACAAGCTCGTGGACACGTGGGTGAATCGTTCCGGAGTGTCCTACACCTCGTCGCCGTATCATTACGGACATTTCGGTAAAAACTCGATCTCAATTCGAATCTGTTCTCGCAGCCTTCAGAGACGTCGGAGATAAATTTAATCGAACAATTCGCGAATTAGACAAAATTCCGTTGTAAAAATTTCCGACGCCTCCGATTTGCAATATCAAACGCGGCGAACAAGAAAGCACGTCGAAAAATACGAGTCTCGTCACCGGAACTTCTTCTTGCAGCCGGCAACTTCAGCTCGATAAATATCACGTTCAAATTAGCCCGTGAAATGGGATTCTTCATGATGGACTATTACGTGCCGTCCATATTAATCGTGGTCGTTTCCTGGGTGTCCTTCTGGCTGCATCAGGACGCGAGCGCGCCGCGGATAATGTTGGGTAAAGACCATATTACCTCTGCGCGTGTAAACGTATGTGAGTGTCGACTGAATATTTGTGTGATGTGTTCGGAATATTTTTCAGGAACTAACACCATCTTGGCGTTTATGACGCTCGCGTCGAAAGTGGAAAATTCTTTGCCGAAAGTCTCTTATATAAAAGCAAGCGAGATTTGGTTCTTGGGCTGCACGATATTCTTGTTCTCGGCGATGGTCGAGTTCGCATTCGTGAATATCATTTACAGAAGAACGTACGTTCGAATTCTTTGAATTATCCCTATCGCGCGTACGATTTGTTCGCGCTAGCGAACGTGTGAAAAATTATTTGAAGGATAATGTGTCGTATTTTCGTATGTACAGAAAGAACGTGCCGCTGAAAAAAGTCAACAGCAAGTACATTCTCAAGTCGACGTTAACGCCGCGGTTGGCGAGAAAGCAATTTCAGAAAAATACTACCGGAACGATGGAGCGATCGCGATCGTGGTCGTCGCTGGACAACGCGAACAACAGCGAGCAGGACTTCTCGAGTCAGAATTACCTCACTCTGCACGTAAGTGTCGCCGGCAAAGTGATTTTCATTCCTATTATTCTTGTAACAAGAAAAAAGTGCGATTTCCAGAATAAAATCTCGTTTTACTTCAATATTCTCGTTCAATAATTTCTCTAACAAACATTACGTCGGCAGATTGGCCGCAAATTGCCGCCTTCTCGTCTGTTTTCAACAAATTGTGCTATTAGAGTCGTCACGCGACATGGAGACAAAAAAAAAAAAAAAAATTCTGCTTCTTTCAGAGTTTTCCCAGCACAATCAACATCCCATCGGTAAGAATAGAGGAAGATAAGGACTGTTCGGTCGGTAGCGTGACCAGCATCGACAGCAACCCTCCACCAAAGCCGATCTCACGCAGGCCAACTCTTGCCAAACTGCACAATTTCACGACGATGACGCCGAAAGAGATCGCGCTGTGGATCGACAAACGCAGCAGGATAGTGTTTCCCGTGTGTTTCATCATCTTCAACGTTCTCTACTGGTCGTTCATATGGATCTAAGATCGGGGCGATTTCCAATCTAAATAAGAAATTTGATGCTTCCGCGGCGTGTTGCATTAACATCCAAATATGGCTTTCGGGTTTGAATCGCGTTTCAGTATCAATTTTAATGTAAAAATGACACTGACCGCGGTTAAAAAAAAAAAAAAAAAAAAAAAAAAACAAAATTTATACACGCAACTGTCGCACTTGTCGGCAAGATCACATTTTCATTCGTGCCACCGAAACAATCGTACAAAGTAAACTTAGTGAAGCGTCTAACAATGTATTTTCCACATAACATCATCCGCATCCGTTCGATATGCGTTATCTTTTACATCGATACACATCGTAATTTATTTTATTCTTATATTACGAAATAAGTTCGAGCAATATATATGATTGCGAGTCGCGCGATACAAATGCAATTCGCATGTCGAACGACTCTTATTTGATATCGCGTTGTACATTTTTACTGGAAATAAAAATGAATCACCAAAATCTTTACGATGACTTGGCCTCCTTTCTTTTTCTTCGCGAAACCTTGTCCATCTCTTCCTGCGTGCGTGTTCGAGCGAGAAGATACGATCAATCTTTTAAAGAGCGATACGATCAACGCGCGCGCAAGACTTTACGGCACAAATGAATATATGTATTCGAGAAACGATGACGTAGAGTCCGAGGTTTGAAGGTCATTTTGAGAACACTCCGCCACTCCGTGTTTCCTCGCGCGAATTTTTTCACAACAAAGAATTTTCTCCCTCGAGAGCGATTAGTTGGTCGGCAGCGGCTTATTCGCGACAAATTTCACGATATTAACGCGCGTTACGTCGCCGAGGGAGGTGATAGCGCGCTTAGGGTATACGTCGTCGGGGGGGGATAATAAAAGCGCGCGTCACATTATCGAACAACGAGAAACCTTGTGAAATCGGTGAACCGATTGGCATGCTCATTGTTATTTCTATCTATTTCTAACGGAGATTTCGCGCTATCAATAATCCATACGTATTTGTGGAGGTCGAAGCGAGTCCTCCTCTTTTTTCCACGCCACCGCATAATATTCGTTTAATGTGTTTCTTCGTTCCTAAATATCGATCGGCAATATCTGACTGGCCGGAGCGTGCTGACCTCGATACTTAACCGTGTGTCCGGCATTGATTACTTTCGTACGTGGAAAATGATAGCGGAACGAATAATCGTCCGTTCGAACGGACACCGCGAACTTGGAGCGTCTCTCTTTAATTCCCACGGTTAGGTAGAAGGTCATTCGGGGATGCGAATGATCTCTGCGAAGGACAACGTATGTTCGAAACATTGAACTTTGGAAATTCGAGGAACGAGTGAAACACGCGCGAGGGAACTTGAGAGGATTCCAGTTTTGTATTTTCGCCACATTTTTTTCTCAACACTGAAGTAAATTTTTCCAGACTTTTTCATCAGAGATAATTTTTTTCTAAATTAGGTTTAAGACACAATTTGTGTTTTTTCTTTATCAGAACATACAACTGATATAGATATTGATGATGTAAAATTAAATGCGCGCGGAGAATTGAGAGATTGCACTCGTCGAGAGGTCAGTGTCGCGTTAAACGCACGGCGCTACGGCAAATCGCGTCTCAATCGCGATCGCAATCACGAAATTGCCGACAAATGCAACAATTTCTGAGTACTCGCTTCATCCTTGACATTCTCTTTGGACTTATTAAATCGAGGAAGCGCAACTTGTTGAACGAAACGGGAACGTTCGCTCGCGAACAACAGACTTTAACTTTTCACTCGGTTGAGTTAAAGCTGCAAGCTCTGTGCTCGATGGATATAACAAACATTATATATGTATTGTGCGTGTAATTTCCGCGTGCGATGTTAGACGAACCACGCGCGCGCGCGCTTCTTTCCCTTCCTCCTCGTTTTCTTCGTATAAATAATTCCCGAGGTTTTTCCTCGGATGCGAACGCCGAGAAAACTACCTCCCCCCCCCCTACAATGCATTACAAGGTAAATAAAACGAAGGCACAAAGTTAATTTCGCGGGGGATGTAAACTTCCGTTCGTTTGCAGCGCCTGACAAAATTATTGCGCGTCCTCGGGAAAAGAATGTGCTCGCGAAATGCATCACTTCGACATCAGACGATGCAATTTTATTTTCACAAATGTCACGCGAAACGAATTTAAAACAGTAGGGTTTCCTTGCGATGTTTACTCTCGATAATATCTCGCCGATCGATAATTTGTTTACCAGTAGGTCAGCAATTAACAAAAAACGTCTAGCAATTACAAGCCAGCTGGCACTCGGACGTGTCTAATGTTCTTTGAATTGAGAGAAGCGCGGAGCAGATCATCTTTATTTCACCGAACCGGTTCTCTATGCGAGAACGTAACGGCATTACGAATGGCAACGCAGTTTATGCATTAATAATTAATGCGTCGTTGTTTAATGCAGATCCCCTAGAAAAATATATGCCGCGAAAATATATCTCGCGTTGCTCGCGGGGAGAGAAGATGCTTTTACATGTGCAGGTGGACAGGTGGGCTTTCAGTCGGTCGCCCGACCCCAACGCGATAACACGTACATTCGACGCGCTGCGACGCACATTTCTGATGATTGTTTTATTATTTAATAAAAACAATTTTTCCGCGTGCGACGACAAAATCCACTTGTTGTCGCGAGACAATATCCTCGCGTGAAAATTTTTGAAATAAAGTTTTTCTCGCGCGTCTTTTGTTTTCCCGTCGCGCTTCTCCGACACATCAGTTCGAGCTTCCTTCTGTTCCAATTCCGTTCAAAAACATTCCGTTTTTCTCGCTAATGACGATTCGTCCAAAATGACCGAAATCAAACGGGTGATTGCAAAAATTAAAACCCAACGCGCGAGTGTATATTAATTTTTCGCGGCCGAAATGACAGTTTGCAGAAGCGTTCGCGCGACGATCAGCGTGAGTAATCGCGTCGATGAGGAAGGTCGTCGAGCTTCGGTAACGAAGCAGGCGCACGTGTGAAACTGTTTTTTTTATTTACACATTGAAGTCGATTGTCAAGCGTCTCTCTCTCTCTCTCTCTCTCTCGTTGACACCGAGATCAATTGATTTCAATTGCGCGCGTCGTCGCTGCTTCACACGAAGCGTATCGGAAACATGACACAATACAGCAGCAGCAGCAGCACCAGCAGCAGCAGCAGCGGCGGCGGCGGTCGGAGCGACTTCAAGGATCCCAGAGGTCGAGGATCGCTCGAGGAGAAGCTCATGGTACATATATACGTACAATACGTGAAGTCTTCATCAATGAAAGTTTCACGCTCGTTCAATCAATCGCTCGCGCCGTCAAAAAATCCAACATTAATGTAATTTTCAAAGAGGTCGATATTTGAGGACAATAATTTTCCACGCTAATATTCGTGAAATAAGAACGTTCTTACGAAAAGCAAATTGATATTGAACCAAGTGTAGTTCCTCGCTGATCGATAACATAAGTAGCAGAAGAGAAAAAAAAAACAGAACGGTGACAAAAAGTCCTCGAGATAACAATCGCTGTTGTCATTTGATCGTATCCTTGTTCTTTTTTTTCGCAGGTCGCCGTTCGTATTCGACCCTTGGCTCCTAACGAGAGCGGCACCAGAGCTCTGCACGCTGTCAACGATAAGGTGGATTTAATTACAATTTATTTAGAAATAATTAATTTTTACAAATTCTCATAGTTTACAACATAATGTAACGAAATCTATCGATTCGCGCTGCAATATCTGGTGACTTTTCGAAAAAAAAAAAAACAAAAAAACAAATATTTCGGATTATTGCAGATGGTGGTGCTGGACGATTCGGACAGCGATAAGCAGAAACGCACGGCGTCGCGTCAATATTTGTACGACGTGGTTTTCGGAGAGGACTCGACGCAGGCGAGTAATTCGCGAATTGCTTCTCGGAAGACGAAACGGGCGAAAAAACCATAAATTTCGCAAATGTGAAACAAATGTTATTTTCTACTTCAGGAGCAAGTTTACGAGGGCACGACGAAGAAGCTGGCGCAGGACGTTCTGAACGGCTACAACGTCACCGTGTTCGCGTACGGCGCGACAGGTTCGGGAAAAACCCACACAATGGTCGGAACGTCGTCGCATCCCGGGATCATGGTGCGCGCCCTGAACGATATCTTTCTGGCGACCAAGCAACTGCCGAAAGACGCGAACGTCTCGGTGAGCTGTAAAATTAAAAAAAAAAAAAAAAAAAGATTTTAAAGTTCAAGTGCAACACAGACGCGGTGATTAAATAAACTAGCGATCTAATGAATCATTTTTCAGCGCGCGAACGCGCTGTTATCGCACGTATAAATATTTCGCTGTGATATTTGCACGACGCTTGGCGAGTAGATTAGCAACATTGCGCGCCCGTGGTAACAAACCGTTTATTTTCACGCCCGCGAGAAAGTTGCATAAATTTTCACCGGCGAGAGATTGATGATATTCGTCCGTTTATTGCGCAATATAATACAAGAGATATCGCGCGCGCGAGTATAATAATCGCGTTTAACGCAGCTGCGTGTCTCGCGTGCGCGGAAGAGAGAGCTACGACGAGAGAGCAAAATTGTTGTTCACCGGTGTGCATCGTCATGCACACAATTCGCATTAAATATTCAAATATCGCGATAATTTCGCGAAATAACAATAGCGCGAGATAGATCACGCAACGCGTGGGACGGAACGGCAATTTCTAGAATGTAGTCATTTAAAAAAATCGTCGCGTTTCGATCGCGCGTTCGTTATCATCTTCTCTCGCCGCGAGCAGGCGAATCGATTTCAGCGCGCTCGATCTACAATCGCGTTATGTATTATTTTATTTCGTCGCAGGTAACGATGTCGTATCTGGAGATTTACAACGAGAACATTCGCGATCTGCTCAATCCCAGCTCGGGATACCTGGATTTACGCGACGACACTCGCGCCCGCAACGTTCAGGTCTCAGGTTTGACGGAGGTCTCCACCAACTCGACCGAGGAAGTACGACGGCTGTTTTCTTTATCTTATAAATAATCGAATTAAGGCTCTGATAAGTTCCAACTGAGAAACATGATGTGACAGCCAAGCGCCGGAGATGGAAATGCAAAATATTTTCAAAATGTAAATTAATTAATTAATTTGTAAAAAAATCTATATTGAACGCCTCCTAGTTCGCATCTCGTGCAGAGAAAATTTCTTTACTTTCTGAATTAATTTTAGAAAAAATCACTGCAAAAAAATTTGTTAAATTTCGAATAAAAAAATTGATTATTATTTTTCTTATCTTAAAATTCAGTGTCATCTTGTGTGTTTTAAACAAAACCAAAAACAAAAAAAAAAAGAATTGGACCAATATTTCGCACACCCGAACGATCAAAATTCACAGGTGATGCAGCTGTTGCACAGAGGCAACAAAGCAAGGACGATAGAACCGACCGCCGCAAATCAGACCTCGTCGCGGAGTCACGCTCTCCTCAGCGTCACGGTCAGACAGTCGTTTCGTCCGGACGGTGACCAACAATCGCGCAACAAGGTGAAACAGGGAAGATTGTTTATGATCGATCTCGCCGGGTCCGAGCGGGCCAAGCAAACCAAGGTAAGATCGATCGCGAGATAATTAACAAAATAAAAGACGCTTACTACGACGCGACGATCAATTCGAATTCTTTGCTGCAGAACAAGGGGAAGAGACTGCAGGAAGGCGCGCACATCAACAGATCGCTTCTGGCGCTGGGCAACTGCATCAACGCGCTGTCCGGAGGCGCGCGATACGTGAACTATCGCGACTCCAAGCTAACTCGGTTGCTGAAGGACGCCCTGAGCGGCAACTGCCGGACCGTCATGATCGCCCACGTGTCGCCGGCAAGCGCGCACCGCGACGAGAGCAGAAACACTCTGATCTACGCCGATCGTGCCAACAAGATCTCCAACAAGGTCGAGCAAAACGTGCTCGATGTCAGTTATCTGCACGTCGCGCAGTACCGCGACATAATCAGCGACCTGAAGAGCGAGATCTCGCGTCTGCGAAACAAAATGAAGGAGGACATGTCGAAGAAGACGGAGTCGACGGCAAAGGAAACGTCGAACAACACGCGCGGAAGTGACTTCAGATCGTTGAGGGAGAAGATCGTGTTCGCCTTTAAAGAACAGATGCGTCTGAGGTGCGTGATCACAAGTGCGATTAACGAAAGATCATCAAGATTTAATCGAGATCTGATAAATCAGTTTCTCTGCTTTTGTGTAAAAAAAACTGCTTGACTGCCACAACAGGAGGAAGCTAATGGAACTGGATAGTCATCTCTTGGGTCTGAACATCGCCGCCGAACAGCAGCATTCCATAATCTCCCACTGGGAATCGAGAAATAACCGAGTTTACGGGAAGACGCAGGATTCTAGCGCGCATCGTCCTGGTACGAATTACCAGGTTGACGAAGCGGACGACGTAGGTGAGCGGAGAGGGTCATGCACACATAAATCTCTCGCAAGATCATTCGAAGAATTAAACTCGCAAAAATTCACTAACCATCAATTCGCGATCATTCGCAATAAAGTTGAAAATATTTGTTCACTTGTAGATGATCTCATAGAGGATGATCTGGAGGACGACGTGACCGTGCAGCAAGCGTGGTCGGAGCTGACGGAGATCACGAAGGAGCAGGAGAGGTACGCGGAGATGCGGGCCGCCGCGGAGAAAGAGCTCGAGGCCTGTCGGAAACGCAGTGCCGCGCTCGAAGATGTGAGAGCTTTTCGCCTTTAAAAACTTGAAACAGCGAGTCGAGAAACTAATGTTTGAAAAAAAAAAGAAATAGAGAAGAATACTGTCGTGTAGTACAAACAAATATACGATGGAACTACAGTTGACAGTTCAACGGAATTGAATTCTCTCAATTATCTCGCCGGAAAATACTAAATTTAAATTTGATCTCAAAGAACACACGTGTGAGTTTTTCAGGAGCTACCGTCGCGCATCAACTCGGACGAGGAGCGCGAGCTGTTGGCGCTGATGCTGCGAGTTCACGAGCTCGAGGCGGACAAGATGATGCTGCAGAGCGAGAGACTGGTGAAGCAGCACGAGCTCAGACGTCGCGAGCTGTTGCTGCTCCGCTACGATCGCCAGCGTCAGATCTCCGACGAGATCATCACCAGGCAGCGGCGAATTATGGAAGGTCAGTGAACGTGTTCTTCGACGTATAAATGTGCGTAAACAAATAAACAAAATTATATTCGTTCGATTCGCGAGAGAGCTAATAAAAAAAAAAAAAAAAAACGACGCGCAGATGGTCGGCTAGTGCTCCCGCCCGATCTGCAGAATCTCTACGCGATGTATCAACAGGAGATCCAGGCTGCGACGTACATCGACAGCAGCCTCGGCGATTTCGCCGCATCATCCCCGACCGTGTCCTTCAGCCGCGGAAAACTACCGCCGATTTCCAGCAGATTCGGCAGTTACGACAACATCAATCTGAGACTGCCCAGCAGGTCAGTCAGCAATCGAGCTCTTCTTCTTTTTTTTTTTTTTCATCGGCATTGAGCCATAGAATCGGACGAGCTTTTCTAATCGGAAGGAATCAATAGATTTAATTCATCGATAGCGAAAATCTAAACACCTCGCGTGAAAGTACTTCGCTTTTATTATCAAAAAGACGTGAATATATATTTATTCGCACACGAGGGATGGGATTGACGACGACGTGAGATCGATTATAATAATTGCAAAACGATATGCGAGAGTGTGAGCGACGTTTTCAGGTGGATTCCGAGAACACCTCATCGTTTTGTGGGTCAAGTAAATCAACCGTCGCTTATCGCTTCCGTTTATCACTCGTCACGATCGGTAACGCGCGTTTTTTTTTTTTTTATCGATTTCTCACGTGGCCAGTCATTTTCTCGTTTACGCGCGAATTTTCAACTCGCGAAATTACCGTAACCGTAAAAAAAAAAAAAAAAAACAGTTCCACGGATTCGGACTGGGACTCGCCGCTACCGCCAATTCAGGAACCGCAGGAAGAAGTGGAGCACGTGATGGGACCAGTGGTGCAACCGCTGATTTCACCGGCCGCCCTGTTCCCGCCGATCTCGGCAGCGAATTCGCGGAACTAGTAAGACCAGTAATTTTCGTTTTATTTTCTCACTTCAATTCTTAAATTTACACTTTCTTTCTTTGTTCTCGAATTAGCGACAAGAAGCTCCGCCGAATAGCGAGCGACGACAGCATAGACTCGGTGCGATTTGCGCACAACAGCGGCGGCCGTTACGACCCGCTCAGAGCGAGAATCGATGATCGCGGAACGGGCAGCTGAGGTGAGGCTTATATTTCGATTCGCGGGAAAAATCGCGTTTATCTTACTTTTGTTTTTGTTTTTTTTTTTTTTCAAAAACTAATAAATATTAATGCGCGCATCTGAAGCGCGATCGGATTGTCACGTCATTTGAGACAATTGGGTTATCGCGTTTCATCGCGAAACAAAAGCTATCGACAGGCAAAATCATCGCTTTCGCATCGGGTCGTTTCTCGATGAAAAAAAACTTCCGTAAAACTCCTCATTTCCGGAAGTGCCTTTTTGCTTTGCGTACGCAGCGCGTGAATAATAGCTTAGAGTGAAACTCTGAACTCGACTATCATTCCCGCATGTGTCGGGAATATTTTTACTTTCCGATATCATTTCCACCATTATTTTAACTAACTAATGATAAAGCGAGACGCGCTCAACGTCCATTAACGGATTATTACGAGGTGAGATAACACGAGCATCAATCATCTTCTCCGAAAATCATACGTCTTTGCTTATCTCGCCGTTGCATCTCGCGAGTAATCGAAGGAATTGCGCTCTGTTTCAACGATCTTTGTGGACATTGAGTCAAAGATTTTTATTACCTGTGATCCGGGGCGGATCTTCAATCTCCTTAAATGTATTGCTTATTGTTTTTTTTTTTTTTTTATTTTTTTTATTTCTTCATTTCAGATTGACGCTGTAACTTTCTGCGATGTCTCTCGCGAGCGGTGAGGCGCGAGGTAGTGGCCCGATCGTTTTCGTCATCGGGCTGTTCCGTATCGTTATTTTCGCGATCAATTTCGTTAAG
Organism: Pseudomyrmex flavicornis; assembly: GCA_014825475.1. NCBI lineage: Eukaryota > Metazoa > Arthropoda > Insecta > Hymenoptera > Formicidae > Pseudomyrmex > Pseudomyrmex flavicornis. The sequence goes on along the minus strand of QVNW01000929.1, from coordinate 82,732 downwards.
GTCCTGCAGGTAAAACTCGCTCTTGAGTCGATATCGTTCGCGCGGATCTCTCGCGGCTTCCAGTAATTTTTGCGGCGAGTAAGCCAAGGAAGGTAGAGACATCCGAAGACGTCGCTGCGCGGACAAACGACGAGCATCCGAAGTTACAGCACGCTTCCGACTTATCGAATCATCAACATCGTCATCATTGCCTTTTGTCGCTCTCGACTGGAAATTTTTGAAAGAGTTGTTCATGAGTATCGGTTTTAGACAATTCGATGACCGAAATATTTGAGAACCGATGGATACCTTCGAGAAATTATTTTCGTCGTCATTAAAGTCGTCTGACCTCATCTTCATTGCCTCCGCGGGTGTCGATGCATCCTGATACGTCATTTTTGTCCATTCGTCCAGTCGCGCGTCCCACTGATTCTTCTTCTGGTCCCAGTACAATCTGGTCTTGCCGAATATCGGTGGCTCGGCGAAGAACGGACACAGTCCCCACGGCTACGCTATCGGAAGAATTCGATCGATCGAATCGATTAAATTAACTTCAAATAATAAAATACAATACACATGAAAACTCGTTTGGAAATTACACATTATTTGTAATACCATATGACACACACGGAAAAAAAGTTTTGCTACGTGGTCGCAGCAAGAAAAATTTGCTAAGCCTGTTGAGATTTTTTGTCAACAAGAACGTTTCGTTGATGAAACAAAAAATTCAGCGGATTCAACAAGTTGTTTTCGTGCTGGCCATGTAACAGCATTTTTTTCTGTATTACACATAATTGTTTCTCAAAAATGTAATATAAAACTCGAACTTACATTCTAATACAAGTAAAAAAATATGTGCAATGTTCAACTGTTCCAAAATAGAATTACACGCGTCAATTTACCGATCGTATCACTTCGTTCGACAGTGTGATGTCATAATCACGGAAGAGTCTCATCTTCGCGAGGAGCTCGTGCACAACAGAGTTCATGAACTTGGACATAGCTTCCTGACACTGCGTCGTCATGTGCATGGGATACGTTCGCAACAAATAGTCGATCAAAGCGGACATAAAGTTCTGGATAACAGATTCAATGAGATGTTAAAAAACAAAATTTTAAGAGAGAACTTATTATGTATAATTCTATATAGTTGTAATATTCATAAAAAAGCAATAAAGAAAAAAAACCTATATACGTTCAAGTCTTCTTCGTCTAACTGCATGTCCTTGTGCACCATAGCTATGTAAGCGACGAGTCGGTCCAGCTTCTTCGGCTTCTTGTTAAAATCCAAGAGGAGATATCCGATAGTTTCCATAATTACCGAGAACTTTAACATGGTTATCGCGCCGATGTTCATGGGATTCAATCTGAGTTCCAGGGTAAAGAACTTCACGTATTGCGGATAGGTGGTACAAAAGCTGAAAATGTCCATCATCGTCCTGAGAGCGCGCGCGTGTTAGAAGCAGAATCTCTCCTGGCTGCGGTCACCTCGAGGAAGAGAACTTTACACGCGCGATTACAACATGTGGCTGCAAGGAGCGCGATATATATCACGTACCTCTTCAAAAAAGCGTTGCCATGGAAGAGAGGGTTAACTTCGATTCCCGACCACACGTTCTTAACCAATCCGTATTCCTTCGCACTAAATTGGTAGTAGTTCATAGTGCCGGGTTTTTCGTAGATGCTACTTTGCTTCGCGCCCATTTACGTGACGAGACACACTTGATATCCTCGTTGACGACTTTGACTCAAAAACTGAACGTGTATCTGTCTCATTCTAACAAAAGTTTTAAAAACGGTAAAACAAGTGAAAAATGGAAAAAAAGCCTCTTCCTACTTTCACCATACATAACACGTTTTTACGCCGCAAATAAAATGTGAAGTATATAATTCTAACATCATTCTTGCTTGTCAAAGAAGTACGTCTGGTTCTTGTCTAACAAACATAAGAAAATAAATGTAAGATAAAAGACACGCCATAAACTGATGTGCAAATTTACATGTTTCTATTTTTGTTCTTAAGTATTAAATTTACAATTGTTTCTTACAAAAATATACAAAAGCACTGAAACAAGGTTTGGACAAAGTTTTTTACTATCTACGAGAAGAGATTCACTCCGCCGGGTGTATGAATCGCAATCTGCCAGTCCAACAACTTGAACAAGTACACCGTCTCCTCGGGCCAATGATACCTGGACCTGATCGAGTCCATGTTCCAGTGAATCGTCAACTTGCCGGACGTGTCGCCTGAATGACCTGTTTTGAACGGTTCGGTGGTGAGGCACAGATGTGTCATGTGCTTCAGATCGTTGACGATTATGTCCGCGTTCGAGGTCTGCGGATCCCAGCGATACGCGTGTGCAAGAACGCAAAGCTGCGACGACGAATGCGACGCCATGAATGATCGCAGATACCTTATGAAATACACAACGTCCGATACTCCGAAGCCGAGATCGAGAAGGTGATTTATATCGTCGATAATAAGAACAACGGATTCACTGAACCTGGCCGCTTCCTCATACTTCTCCCTGACGCATGTGTACAGGTTGTACATCGCGTCAGTGTGTCTTTCGCAGGTGACATCGGGAAGTATGTTCGTTTCCCTGTCCGCAGAGTCGTTGCACGCGTCAGTGGCTAGACAGCTGGCTACAATTTTCATAGGCTCGACGATGGCAACCTGACCCTTCTCTTTCAAGGCTAACAGGTTGTAACCGAGTCTCGTGCCGACATTGTGATAATGACCGAAGGTGTTGTGACAAAGTACGAGACAAACGGCGTGCTTTTTCTTCAGCGCGTTTGACAGAACGGCGTTCACCAAGAAGTTCGCGTTCGTCCCGTGTTGCTCCTCTATCAGAATCGTCTTACCGGACATGTCAGTCTTGTCGATGCCGAGAGTATTGCACACCATTTCAATCGAGCTAGCCATAATTGATTCTGAAAAACAAGAGAGAACATAAAAACGTGTTGTTATATCACGACAAGCATTATTATCCCACAACAAGTAATGTACGTTTATGTAATGCGGTTTTGCGACGTGACAGAGGAGATAGCCGGGGGTCATAAACCTTGCGTTTGTTACATAACCTGCAAGAGCGCGCGCGTGTGTGTTGCAAGTGTACGACGAGAAGTTGGCGCGGTTGTGTACGAAAATTTCGACTTGAAACGATTCCAAGAATCGATTAATTATCGATTAATTTACAACAAAGGGACTTTATTTTGAAAACCGCACGTATTGTGCGCACACTTGTGTTTTCGAATTTTGCTTCCTCAAATCATCGATAGAGAATTATTTTATCATTGTTTAACTGTCAATAAAATTACGTCGCGAATGAATTATTCTCTACAATATTGTTCTCCTTCGAAATTTAATCAGAAACAACCATATGAAAAATAGATAGGAAACGATTTACGCTGACTGATAATATGGAAAATAGTCAGTTGTATTTGAAATATTAAATTTATCGTGATTTTTTATGTAAAAAATTGTACATTAAGTAAAAACCACCATGTCTTGAAAAACCGCGAGCGAGATGCCAAAATTCAGAAGTTCGTTGTAAATTGTCTCGAGTTACATAAACATATCACATTCGGAGAAACGACCGCACAACTCGTTGAGTTATGCGCCGCACACGTTAGTTCAAATCAAATTGCTTGTGTAAAGCGGTAACACGAGAGATGTGTACCGTTACATTCAGCACATTTGTCGATAAGCAGGAACGTCGACGATAAGAGAATGATGCAATCGCGCGCGAGCACGATTTTCAATTCCGCTTGATTTACATGTGCGTAGATGATCTGTCCCCTTACTGGAAAAAAAAAAGAGTATTTATTCTGTACTTTTTCTACACACACACACACACACACTTGCAGACTCGTATTACATATCAGAAATAATGTTACACGTAGCTATCAGCTGATACGTGTCGTGCGCACGTCGCCTCATACAGCTTCAGCTCCTGCGGAACGTTTCGCATCGACGTCAGTGTGATCAGTGAGGGCAGTCCGAGTTCAGCTGTTGTCCAGATAGGAGCACCGCCACTGCACTCCGCCTTTCACTCCGAGTCTCGATCACGTAGTTCCCGATCGTCACAGGCCCGCACAACGATGACACGGTCAGAAGTCATTAAACTTGTCTGAAAGATTGACCGCGAAATTATTACGAGATTTCGAACAATTCGCAAGACATAAATTGTTACAACTTGCAAGTTTTAATTAGCGTATGACGATTCACGTCGATTGTGAATAATTAATGTAAACGCTCGATAGACACTTCGAGTCAAATAATCAAACAGCTTAATTAGAGTTTCTCTGAAATGAAACAAAAATTGCACGTGCTTATATCTCTCGTAAAAATCAAGAAAAACGCGCTGGCCTCGCTTCCTGTCATTTCGGTCGCTTTCTCGAAAAACAAAAATCTTGCTTGAAAAACCTTGAAAAAAAAAAATCGAGCTTGAGTTACCGTTTCGAGAATTTATAGTATTGCCGTTATCGCAAGGTCGTTATATTGAATTTAATTTTAGCACCACTCGTACGTGATCCGCTTAGTCGGCGCTTCCGCTCTAACACGAGGAGCAGATTATCAAAAAATCGCGATTATCTAATAATAGCAATATTTTTGCGCAAGTAAAAAAATTTTAATTACTTGTTTTACGATAAAGAGAGATTGAGAAACTGGAAAAAATGTATGAAAGCAAATTCTTTGAAAGAATTTTGCTCACCTTGCATTGTTAATTGTGGTATTATTAATTTTTCAGACGTGTTTTTTTATAACAATTTTCCGTGCCAAAAGTGGGAATTGCTCTACGTGTATAATGAACGAACAGTAGCACATCAGTCTTATGTGTCCTTGACCTGTAATTGCAAAAAAGGTAAGATACATAAATCAATATACTTTTTGAATGAATTTACACATTAATCACTTTTTCCCACAGTGCCATAGATATGTTCCTATTTACTGCTTGATAACGAGGCGAAAAAAAAATTAACAATGACTGACAAGAGCAAGAAATTATCACGTTGGTACTTTGGAGGTGTTTCTTCTGCAGCTGCTGCATGTGTGACTCATCCCTTAGATTTGTTGAAGGTTTTTTTCTCTACCAATTCTCCTCAAACAGACTCTCATTACATAAACAGACTATCAAAACATGGACAAGAGAATGGAAAGAGTTTATATAAATATTTGTCTCATTCCTTGCTTTCAAGTTTACAGGTAGATTTTGTATTTTAACAATTCTCTCAACTGTTCGCAAACGTTTATTATAGAAATAAAAATGATTGAAATATACAAAAATGGGCCTTTAGCAACAAAATTAGATGAAACAAATATTTATATGCAAACATTTTTCATTATTTCTGTAAGTCGCTCTGAAATTCGCTCCTGAAATTACACACACATATTTAAATTTTGTATACATATAAAACGTCGTGTGTGTTAAAATCTACATGATCAAACATCTCTCGTCAGGTTCATCTGCAAACGCAACAGGAAGGCAAATTGTCAATAGTACGTTCGACCGTTGGAATAATTAGGAAACAGGGAATACTTGCTTTGTACAACGGACTCAGTGCTTCTCTGCTTCGTCAGCTTACATATTCGACAATAAGATTCGGAGCGTACGAGGTTGTTACACACGAGATCCTATAATAACATTTTACGCGTGTTGGTACATATGTATACAAACACACCATTTCTTCTTCTTTACTTTATTACACACAGGTCGTATATTGTGTTGAATATAACAGGTCGGCAAACAAACGTTTGAAACGCCCGATCGTCCATTGCCATTTTATCAGAAGTTACTGCTAGCTGGAGTTTCCGGTGCTACCGGCGGCGTTTTCGGGACTCCCGGTGATGTGATCAACGTACGCATGCAGAATGACATCAAATTAGCACCAGAGCTGAGAAGAAAGTAGGATTTGTTTACATATTCTTCTTATACACCTGTCTTGAAAATGTACACACGTCTTGATCACACGTCGTTCTTTGTTATTGCGCACAGCTACAAGAACGCTTTGGACGGGCTTCTGCGTGTAGTTCAAGAAGAAGGAGTACGTCGCCTGTTCAGCGGATGTTCCACCGCAACCATGCGAGCGGTACTGATGACCATTGGCCAGTTGAGTTTTTACGATCAAATTAAAACGACGCTGTTGCAGACGGGCTATTTTCGGGATAGTCCTTCAACGCATATTTTATCTAGTGTATCAGCTGTGAGTTATATGAATAATATTTTGAGAGCGGGAAGATACGTATATTTCAAACGTTTGCTTCATACATCATCTTCTGTTTATGTTAACAGGGTGCTATTGCAACAACGCTCACACAACCTCTAGATGTCTTGAAAACGCGAGCGATGAATGCTAAGCCTGGAGAATTTAAGGTAAGATATATATATATTTATACACACACAATTTTAGAAGTAAACTTGATGAAGATTTACACGTGTGCGTGTTCTTTCTCTCTCTTTCACGGTTTATTTTTTCTGCAGAATTTATTAGAAATTTTCCTGCATACTGCCAAGCTTGGGCCGCTAGCTTTCTTCAAGGTGAGTACGGTTAAAAATAAAAAAATTTTCGCATCAACAAACACTACCGAGAGCACATGAGATTCTTGAACGAAAATTGTTTCAGGGCTATGTACCTGCATTTATCCGGTTAGCGCCACAAACCATCCTCACATTTGTATTTCTTGAACAACTTAGATGTAATTTTGGATTCTATCCGCAACCCGCAAAATCTCCGTTATAAAAACCAACGAACAAGATGAACGAAATTGTTGTAAGTTACGGAAATCAGAGGACTGCTGCTGATGAATCTGTTCTGTAACTTCGTAACGTTATATACACACTTGAGGCATAACGCGCGCGTTGCGATTGTTTGCGCAGACAAACGCGTACCTGGGAAAAAAGTTCTTTGTATATGGACAATATAAATGTTTTCTTTTATCTGATTATGTATAATTATATATAATTGTATAAGAGATCGTCTCAATGTATGATTATATACAATTGCGTGAGAGATCGTCCTAGTCCTCTCATATAAATTACATATCGGATGTCAAATTCGTTCATACACGCAGAACTTTTTCCTGGATAAAGCAAAATACACCTTGTGTTACAACAACATAATTTTCATCAATAGTACATTACACAGAATGAAAGAGCTGGTTTCGTTTTGACAGGCAAAAAATCAATCCGTTATACGACTATTCTACACAGGGTATGTAAAACTTGATAAAGAAAAATCATCATCAAATTTTAAATCCGAACAAATTCACACGTCTATAGCAAATTGTGATTTAAAATGTTTGATGTTTAATTATTTTTATCAGAGATTTTTACGTTTTACCAGTTAACTATTGCATTTCTTTCTACGCTCAGAGATAGAAATAATTCAGTCACAAAGATGATTGTCTTGATGGCGATCTTCCAATCGATACATTCCTTCTATTAATTGTGATGCATACGCTAGTACACATTTCACATAGTACAAACAAATTTATACATATGTATATTAGATCCGTTTGTCAATGACAAAAAATGTGAATTAGGTCGTGGCTTTTTTTGCGCCGTTGTTACTCTCGACCTCTCGGCGCGCTTCTCATCAAGTCCCGATTTTGTTTGCGGGACTCACGCCGTGTCTGCATTTTCTGTTGCATTGGCTACCGGTTTTCTACTTACGTAACTGTCATTTACGCTGGAACATCTGTCGAGTCTCTATCTTCCGTTTAGATTCTTTCTTCTGATTAATATCCTTCTCAACACATGACTTGTTTGTTTGGCTTTCTTCTATTATCCTTACTTGTAGATGGTTTTGAATTGCCAATTTTCTCCTGTGCTACTGTCTTCTCATTACCCTCTTTTGCGGGATAGTGACTTAACTTCTATGTTCATCAAACCGATTGATCGTAAGAAACGTAGACGCAAACGGTATTAAACTCCTAAAAGCATACTTCACCGACACTTCGGTTAAAAGTGCATCGATAAACAGAGATAGAAAATTGACGCACAAATAATAGCAGAGGAAAACGCAATTTAGATGAGAGAGACTTGACAGAGACTCTAACTCGGTTAAAAGCAAAGTTATACGTATATATATAATTATTCTTTTACGCGCGCACATATATGAAGTGATTTTATTAGTACAAAGACCAGAAGAGAGAGAAATATATATATATACACACATATATTTACTTAAGATAATTTTTGAAAGAAGAGTTTACTTTTTAAAGTCTTATACAGATATTTCATGCGATTATTCAACTTGCTACATACAATAAAAGAAAATTGCTGACAAAATTTACACTGTAAGAGGATATTTTTATTTCTATATGAAAATGTCCTCTTAATAAAAGAACACAGTACAATTTATGAGATAGCTTTATATAAAAATACGTAACAAGAAAATATTATTTTAATTGTGCTGATACATAACACATATATCATTTTAGCAACATGTAAATATAATTTACTAATAAAAGTGTGAAGAGTATTTTTGATTGTAAACATACTGTGAGTTTCATCTTATTACCCCGCACAGTTGTGAGTTTGTTATTTAGAGATAAAATAGAATATGTTTAAGCACGGTAAGTTCTGTGAACGTTTGTTTTGCATCTTCTGAGAAAAACTGATTTTTATAAGATTCATAGTCTGTTCCACATAAGTAAAGCTCCAAGTGACGTATGTCTTTATGCGATAACAAATTCACAACACCTGGAGGCATCTCAGACGCTGACAACATGTCGCAATACGGTGCCAAGTTACAGAAACTTGCGTCACATATTACAATAACAGAATTGCCAGCAATTAAGGTTTGTGTTAATCGATCAAACAAAGCAGTTTCAGTTTCTTCTTTAATGATAATAACATATCTTCCTTCATGAATTTTTGTCACTTCTATTTTTTCTCCTGTTTTTTTTTTCGTGTGAACTATTGAACTCTCATAGATATATGGAAAGTTGATCCATTTTCGTATTATGTTTGCCAATGTTATTTTGCTGGAACAACAAAGAGCCAAGATTATTGCAAAAAATCGCAAAAAATTATTAAATTTGAATATACAAGATATTAAAAAAGCAGCGAATATACAAACTTTTAGTTTTGCTTAATAATCTAACACATACCCAGTGCATTCTAACGAGTGCGCAAACTTAGATAATATTCGTATCCTAGATTCAACTGATGTAGTACTCCAAGTTTCCAATCCTTTCGAAGCCGAGAGAACACATTTGGATATATCATTCCTAAAATAAATAACATATTATGAGCTTGACTATAGTCGAATCTCTTTATTCTTGTCGGATCGGAACTAGACTTCCTTTTAATTCTTGCTCTCTTCTTCCATTAGTAACGATAGAAAATGGCATAATTATGTAGAACATTTTTTGTCAAATATGCAAATAGAACAATAGAGATTTGACTATTTAAATTTTTCGTTAAACATTTCTTGAAGGAATATCGAAGTTAAGGATAAAAGTACCAGAATAATATGGAAATAATAATAGAATAATAAAGATAATGGTGTACCATTCTGCCTGAGCCCATAAACTCTTATCATGCGTCCAATATCTCTCTTCCACAGGTTTCTGCCATGAGCCATTATAAAACAAATTAGTGACTGGACCATCTAATACATTTTGTGTTGTTACTGTGTTATCATCATCACAATCACATTTAAAACGAGTGCTCAATGTACCTTCTAAGTACTTTGGAAATAATTTGTTTAGGGGCAAAAGTACAACATCAGTATGGAGCTCAAAATATGCATTTATAAACACCCAATCTCTCTAAATAATAAAAAAAAAATATTTTAATATAATGTAGAGAAGATCATATTAAATTGATTATATTTTATATATATAATGTAACTTGTAATTTGCTATACATTTAAAGATATTGCTAAATTTTTTGCAGTTGTAATATCTTCAGACCAAATGGATACTAAGTTCAGAAAACGAGATTTCTTGGACGTAAGTAATTCTTGCTTTGATCGAAATACTTTGACTTCCACATCACGTAATGCGCCATCTCCGTATAAGTGAGTTTCATATTTTTCTTTATAATATAAAAATTTTTCTTTTATCGGTTCATGAATCAAGATTTTAGTTGGCAGAGGATAATAAACATCAGTTTTATACAATCCCATTAGGTAGAACATAACTGCGTGTAAGTCTGAATCCTCTAAAATTATGAGTTCAAGCTCTGCCTCTGTAAAAAACAAAGTAAAAATTTTAATTACAAAAATACTTTTATTTCTACTTGTATTAACAATAATAATATGTTTATATTACTTGTTCTACTGCAATGTTTTGGCATATTAGGAAGCCTGAAAAGATACACTATGAAATTATAACTTGGAACCTTCTCTAAAATACATAATATTATACTTATAAATAATATATCTATAAAATCTGATAATTATTAATTTAAAAAAATATTTTTAGCATCTACTTTATCACAATAAACATCACTTTTATGTAAATATACTTACATAAGCATTTTCTCTAAAAAATATTCTACATCTTCACAAAATGTCGGGCATACATTGAAAAGCATGTACATTATTAACAATGGAATTGTGTTTTCAGTACAATAATCTTCATATAAGAAACAAAATAAAAACAGTTTATACATAGTTTATAAAAAACATAAACTACAAAAATATATACTATACATACCAACATTAATGCCATGTTCAAGCTTTGCACAATAATTATTTAAACATTCTATTATAGTAGTAGCTACATCAACATGTCCAAAAACAGCGTGAAAGAGAGATATATTTTTTTCCATCACAAGTGCTGTTTTACGAAATCTGTAAAAAAAAAAAAAAAAAAGAATATAAGCTCTTTTTACACTTTTTATATTAGTTGCAGTATAAAATATTAAAATTCTTCTTTTTGTACCTTTGGTAAGTGTCACTGACATCTTCTATTTCTGTTGTGTCAGCCAAAGTCCTTATTTTGAACAATATTTCCTAAAGATGAAATTATAAAACTGGACCTAAGATATTGGTACAATACAACATGTACAATATGTTTCATGCTCACCTTTCGATCGATCTTATCATAGTCTAAATCATCATAAAATTTGCACAGTTGAGACATAATTAGTCTCTTTTTTTTAACGCTGTCCAAAAGTTTTTAAAGTTCAAAATCTCAACAATGATACACACGTTCTCTCACGCTCGAATAATAATTGTAAAATTAGATAATAACATGTTCATGAGAAAAAAAACACGTGTTTCAAGCAACAAGTAGAGATGAGACACTGATAAACACTGATAAGATCATTGATAAACGTTAGGTCGCAAATCAGCCATCACAGTTTCTGTCGCGGGTCGCAAAGTCCCCAGAACTGACCAATCGCAGCGCTTGGTTTCCCGCTAAAATATTTTACTCACCAGATTGTTAGGATGGTGGCGATTCTCATCTATCTTCGTTGTGATCCGCGGAGCATTTCGCGTTGACCAATCAGCGAAAGACATTCGCTATTTTGAAAAACCGTTTGAAGTTTAAAGCCAGACCGGAGAAGTATCATCACGCGATTTCGTCTCGGCTTGAATACCGCATCTCGCTGACAGTAAGTAAAACCTTTGAGGGATTACGTTCTTCGTGATGAGTTGTTGAATAGCGCGTTGCGTCTGGAGAACACGGCACACCGTTTTTTCGTTTGCTCGACACTCGAATCTTCGAACTCTCGTACGCGTGCAAAATTGTGTAGTTTAAAATTTTTTTGGTTTGCAAAATACTTGGGAGAAAGCTAACGGTACATGTCTATGCACTTTTTACATAAAAAATAACGTTATTTACATGTTTCTACACAAAGTGCTTTGTGTTATGCGAGAAGTATGGAATTGTTTGTCTTATTTTTATTGTTCCTTTGTAGGATAAAGATATAAGATATATAGGAAAAATGGACAAAGATATACAAACAGTTAACTACAGACTTAAAAAATATCTTTCGAAAGCAACGGATGTTAATCCATTGAAGAATGTAAAAAATACCATTAATGAGATGGAACAGATCTGTGAAATTAGTTCCACGAAAGGTGCCAATCAAGAGGATAGGAGCAGTGCTGCAAAGAAATCCGTGGAGTTGATGCCACCGCCTAAATTAGCGTTTGTATCTAAATCAGCTGGCAATCAAACAGTTCAACAAAAATCTAGCAGTGAGAATGTCAAAGAGACCACAGATAGCAAAACTGGCGATTCTTCAAAAGTCTCGAGTTCGAATGGAGACTCAATTAATAAAAATGAGAATCAGAAAAATGAGAACCAGAAGAGATGGGTCTTGTCGGACTTCGATATCGGACGACCTTTGGGTAAAGGAAAATTTGGTAACGTGTACTTGGCCAGAGAAAAAAAATCAAAATTTGTAATTGCCATGAAAGTGCTTTATAAATCGCAAATAGAAGACGCCAAGATTTCACATCAAGTACGAAGAGAAATAGAAATTCAAACTCACTTGAGGTATATTTGTTTTTTTTCTCATATTCTGTTCTCATTAATTAATTGTGCGTTTGCGATAGGAGGATTTTTCTAACATTAAAACATGTGACTTCGATTTTTAACAGGCATCCAAATATTTTGAGGATGTACGGATATTTCTACGATGATAAGCGAATTTATTTGATACTGGAATACGCACCCAAAGGAGAGCTTTATAAAGAATTAAATAATCAAACGAATAAACGATTTGACGAACAAAGGTAAGTTAAAAAAAATTTATTCTGTGCAACAATTAGGATTAAACACATACGTGTACTTTGTCTAGGACAGCCACTTACATAGCTCAGTTAGCTGACGCGTTAGAATACTGTCATGGCAAAAGTGTCATCCACCGTGACATTAAACTCGAGAATTTGCTACTTGGAGCAAACGGTGAGTTGAAAATAGCTGACTTCGGGTGGTCCGTTCACGCGCCTTCGTCTCGAAGAGACACACTATGCGGCACTCTAGATTACTTGCCACCTGAAATGGTGTCGGGTAAAACTCATAATCACACAGTTGATTACTGGAGTGTTGGAGTATTGTGTTACGAATGTTTGGTTGGGAAACCTCCTTTCTACGCGCCAACTAACGAGGAAACTTATATGAATATAAAAAAATTGCGGTACAGGTTTCCAAGTTTTGTCAGTGAAGGTGCAAAGGATCTGATCTCAAAGGCAAGTTAAATATTAATCAATTTTAAACAGTAACATCATGTGTGAAAATTTGGTTAATTTTGTACGAATAATATTTCAGCTGATAGTTATCGATCCGGAGAGAAGACTGAACATGAAAGGTGTTCTTTCACATCAGTGGATTGTAGAAAATCGCACAAAAACAAATACTGCCTGAGAGTTTTAGTAATATATATGTATAAGTAAAACAAGTATTAAATGTATAACATGTAAACGTACTGCATGAATTTCATGTAATTCTAAATTTGTTCGATAGGCGTCTAAGAAAATTAACGTAAAATTGCATATGGACTATTGATGTTATTTATTATTATGTATTTAAAATGTCTTATACACACACACACACACGCACGCACGCGCGCGCATATACACGTATATATACATTGTGGTTTGGGATGTGCTTAATATTTTATCGCCGCTTTAAAAGAAATGACTTTTAATCTCATGTAACGAAGTATATCGCAATAGAGCTGTCAATCTCTATAAATGTTATGAATTTCGATACTGAAATGCAACAAGCTTCCGCAGCTTTTCTTAAATATTTACACGAATGAGTAAAAAATCTTATTTCAATTCTTGTGGTTCTCATCTGGAGAAACTAGTTGATCCAAATTAATTATATATATTCTTATAGTTATTCTCATTTTAATATGCTTGGAATAGAAATGTTTGATCGTCCGTATATTTTTATTCTCTGTATATACGCGTTATCTGACTTTGCCTTCATATTTACTAGAGTAACTAAATTTTTATTTCTCATTAGATGTTTTAGTTTGTAGAGCTCGAGTACGTTACATTACTTAAAATACATTTTATTGAGTGATATACATCGTGTACAGTCTATAGTCATTACTGCGCAGTCATGTATTTCTATGGTCTATTTATACACACAATGTTTCTAATTAAAAACATTCGGTATTTTAGATCTAGTAAATGTGACTTATTATCAATCTCTGTGCAACTGCTCAAATGATGAAGTAGCTAAAGGAGCAATGGAAAGATGATGAATATGGTGATAGATTTATCGAATGTATAAATTGAATGTAACTAAATAAATGCGAGAATAAACAATTTGTGTATATGTGTAATTACGCACACATGCATAACCTGTTAATTATTCTACGTAATAAACATCAGTACACGCGCACACATACATAGAGAAATATTAGAAAAAAAAATATTTAGTGAAAATTTCTGAGACATTAATTCTTAATACAAATTTGATTGAGATCAAGCTTTTATTTTAGCTTTTTGCCTTATTAATAAAAAAATCAGTATAAAGATCCTTATTCTATTATTTTAAACTCACACCGTACATTATATAGAGGGTGGACAAAATAACAGACGCATACACACACACACACACATTTGTTACAGAGTCAAGCTTCTTTATTAATATATGATTGTAGACTTTTTGTCTTCGATACAATTCTCTTCTTATAATAGACATGTACAATTTTGTGAATAGTTTTTTTCTCGCAATTGTCTGATTTGTCTTTGGGAATACCTAAGAGACAATTTATATCATCTATATAGAAGAAATAATATTGTTTTTATTGTTTTTGACCACCCTCCGTGTATATTCTATTTCTTTACTTGAGAAAATAACAATCTCTTCTAGAAGTATTTTAATTATTTTAAGCGTTAAAACATCTCAAAAGATAATGAATAACATTACAACATTAAATCCAAGTTCAGTTGTTGAAATCTACAGTGAAAACTATGCGTCTAGAAGAAATACTTCTTATGTCCTGAATGTGTAAAAATTCTAAAGTCTAAATGATCTAATTAGTGTTGGTAATGGAAGAGTTCTATAGCGATTTTTTTTCTCTCTATTATTCTTAAGTTTTGCACTTTTTGTACTTTAAGTTTCCATTGGTTCCATGACTACGTCAACTATCGGTGTGTCTATCGGTGTTTCCATGGGTGTCGTAGTGTCGGAGTTCTTTTTGACCGAATACAGCTTGCTTAGCTTTTCATAATTTTTAACGTCCTACAAAATGTGTTTCGCGTTATTATTATTTGTACAAGAATAAGGAGCATATAAATACTTGCCTTCTCGCGAACTGACGGTTGCACTTTGTCAAAGGCCAGAAAGATGTGCCGCATCGAAATTTCTGGTTGTCCATAACCGTCTATTATTTCTTTCAACGCTTCCATACCGGCCTCCTTTATCAAAGCTGCTAAATCTGCGCCGGTATAGCCCTCGCATTTAGCGTTATATCCAATCTGTTCTAAATTGACATCCGCAGCAAGTTTTGGTTTTGTTGCATTCTACAAATTGAAACATGCACATCAATGTGTTTCCTCATAAAGAGAGAATATAGATTACTATTTGTCATTTAAAGCTAATATTTTGTACAAAGCACTGAACTAAGAAAGAAAGGTCTTCTACGCGCTGTTCTGTTTTATTTGTGTAAGAAAAGAGGCGCAGAAAAGAGGAATTTTCTCTAATCGCGGAGATCGATTTACTGTCGGTCATACATGTGTGTGTATATGTATCTTTACATATTAATGTCATACCTTCGTTAATGCTCGTAATATGTCAACCCGATCTGAGGCTGTCGGGAGACCAACATATAAAATTTTATCTAATCTTCCTGGTCTCAAAACAGCTGGGTCTATGATGTCAGGACGATTACTGGCGGCCATGATAAACACTCCCTGTCGACCTTCCACGCCATCCATTTCCGTAAGCATCTGATTGACTACACGCGATGTTGCGGAATTATCGCCTTCTGATCTCTTAGGACACAAGGCATCCAGCTCGTCAAAAAATATGACGCATGGTATCGAATTCTTTGCTCTTAGGAAACATTGACGGACTGCCTTTTCACTTTCGCCAACGTACTACGAAAAGTAATATGAGGCAAGATCACACATAAAATCGTATATTCATATATTTGCAGACGTAATGCTGTTTCAACTTACCATGTTTAGAAGTTCAGGACCTTTAACAGAAATAAAATTAATGCCAGCTTCATTCGCAATTGCTTTGGCTAATAATGTTTTTCCGCAGCCAGGTGGGCCGCACAATAATACTCCGCTTGCAGCGGTTAAACCTAACGCATTAAAGTGTTCAGTATGCTTAATCGGGGCCTGAAATATGTAAACAATTAAATAGAAATTTCAAAAAATGTTGCAAAACAAATTGTAAAGTTATTTACGGAAACTTGATTCTCACAAGAATAGCCATTTGTAACTCCTGTCGAATATCTTGTAACGAGCCAACATCGTTCCACGTTACATCAGGAACTGTTGCGAAGCCTTCTCTCTTCGCTGACGGTTGGACAACATGCAAAGCAGTTTCAAAATCACTGTGCTCAACATATAAATTTGCTAAGCGTTCTGGAGAAATCGGAGGATCGCTTTGTAGCCAAGCCAATAAGCTTGCCACATCCGATGAGTTTTCTTGTATTACATCCATTTCAGCAATTTCCTGGTTTTTAGGTTGTTCCAAAAACGTAGTAGTACTTGGTATCTCCACACTAGATGTTGTAGAAGAAGTTGATGTTGCGACATTAGTATTAATTACATTTACTGAATCTTCTTGAGCAGTTTGATCTTTTTTCTCAGTCTGATCATTGTCTTTGCTTATCGCCGGTAAGTTTTCTTCCTTTTTTGGTCTATTTAAATCTTCAAATACTCTATAAAAATTAAGTAAAATGTAAATTTTTATATTTTTTTAAATTTTTGATGTAATACACTCTCACACACACATTTACATACACGCGTGTATATGAATTGCTTACCGATCCACAGCAGCCATGGCAGCTTCTCTAATTAAGGCAACTAAATCTGCACCTACAAAACCTGGAGTAAGAGACGCTATTGTCGTAAGACTAACATTAGAAGCCAGAGCAAGTTTTTCAGTATGCACTGCTAGAATTTTGGCTCTCGCATCTCTATCCGGTATTCCAAGGCACACTTCACGATCAAAACGTCCGGCTCTTCTTAGAGCGGGATCCAATGAATCTGGTCGATTTGTCGCACCAATCACCAGTACTCTATCTCCATTTTCTCTGAGACTTAATTCTGGGAAAAAAAAGATGTTCAGAATCTTTTCATGAAAGACCAATAAAAATCCAAAACGCAACCGATTGTGATGTTTACCATCTAAACTTGATAACAGCTGTGCAACAATTCTTCTTTCCATCTCTCTTTGTGCTAGAGCTCTGTGTGGAGCAACAGCATCTATCTCGTCTAAGAAAACAACACATGGTGCAAGAGTCAGAGCTTGTTCGAACAGATCTCTGATACGAGCCTCGCTCTCACCAGACACTCCGGCTACAATTTCGGGTCCCGCTACTTTGAGTAAAGGTATGTTCAATTCCTAATTGTAAAAAATTGCGAAATATTAATTATTAAGGTTGTAGACTGCTTTTAGTATTGTAAATGTTGTAATATTATCTACAAACTGCTACACAAATGTATTGTTTTCTTCATTGTAATAACCTGAAGATAGAATTTTTAGCTTTTACTTTAAACGATTTTTTTTTCTGGAATTAAATATTATCTTACTCCCACAATGGCATGTGCCAGCAATGTTTTTCCACATCCAGGTGGTCCATGGAGCAAAAATCCTCTTGGTGGAGACACACCGAGCTGTTTGAAGATTTCGGGATGTTTCATGTGGACCAGTAGCTTGCAGACACTTTTCAAGACTTTATCACAGCCCCCTACATCAGAGAATGTGAGTTTTGGTTCTGTGACAGGTACAACTCTTAGTTTTTTTATATTGAAAGATTGTCCATCGTTTTCCTTTTCTCTTGGTCGTTTTCTTGTAGATTCAACAAATGGCTTCTCTTTGTCAGTCTAAAATAGCAGTATATGTAATGTAAAGACAAAATCTCTTGACAAAACAATAAAATATATTTCTGAAAATTATATTATATACCATTTGTGATGGCACAGATGGTTCTAACTTGGAGTTTACAACTGGTGTAGATTTTGGAGTGGATGTCTCTGGCTTTGAAGTTGCAACCGCCGATTTTGCAACTTCTGTTGACGATGCGTGCGAAGATTCCTCAATCACAGAATCAGTTTGATTTTTCGATTCTTTTTCATTTTTAGACTCAACTTTAGACACATCATCGTCGCTACTGATGTCTATCAATTCTTTGTCGCTTGAATTCCCATTCTGTTTGCCATGCGGTCTTTGATACATACGCAATATGGTATCACCTACTAAAGCATGTTGTGAATCTGACTAAAATCAAGTGACTTTATTTAAAATGTTGCATTGAAAATAATACTCCAGCAAAATGTATCTTTCTCTTTCTATTACACGCAATACCTCATTATCGACATCCTCAAAATCCTCATCATCATCAAATACGGAGCACGTGTCTTGTTGGTTGGCAGGCTTCTGCGAAAACATCTCTGTAAGCTCGTCATAAGCCTTGCGTACCATCGTGCGAAATGCGTTACGCTTTTTATGTCGATAATCCGGATATCGTCTTTGCAATGCATCTGCCATCTCAAGAACGTCAATGTACACTCTGTTCTCACCGTTTCGAAACAGAAAAAAAAATTTAACCGTTCGCACTCTGTGCACAAGTCGCGTATGTTATACATATATATATATATATATGTACACACACACACACACACACACACAGTGCAATTAGAAAAAAGGAGCCGGAATGAATAATTACCGTTTGTACGCGACCAATTAACGTCTGATCCCGGAACATTCTCGGATGCATTCTGTCCTTATCATTCAAATATCTCTGTCTGTAATTCTCGCTCGAGCCTTGTAACGGTATGATATCAATTGACGAGCTCAGTTTGCCTACTTTGTGCATATTTCTCAAGTTGAAACAGACGAGAACGCAATGTCCGAACGATTCCCGCGGCTCCTTTCTTTTTCTGTTTCTTCTTCTTCTTCTTGTAGAACTCGATCTCCACGACTCATGCGTGGTTCTTCACGGAAATACTCCGGCATATGTACTACGTGCACGTAGAATACGCATAATAGCCTCCCACCTTACGACATCTACGCACAGATTCCGACAAAAAGTGGCTCGAAAAAAAAAAAAAAAAACAATGCGAAACAGGAAACAAAGCGACAGTCAATAGACTACACAGTTTTGTTCTCTGACGGAAAAGCAACAAAACTGATTGGCTTACGCGTCGTCGCGTTTTGTGTGTGCAGGAAACCGATGTAAACGCTGTACATAGTTCACGTGTTCGAAACGTGGACATCGCAGCGCTTGCGAACGGGAACGCATACAATTCATTCATGACTATTCATAATCGCTCTCAGGTTGAGGCTGCTCTTTTTTTTTAACTCCATCTCACTACGTGCCGCCACTGCTCAGGCGCGGTAATTGTGTTTATCAGGAAGAGATGTAAATCAGTATACTGCAGTTGGAATTTGGAATCATTGGAAGGATATTGTGCAAATGTTTTTGTAAACTTCCTGCGGTGTGTAATGCAGTTTTAATAGGTATAAATAAAAGAGAGATTAGGTGGTAGAAAAATAGTATTCAGAATGACTGATCAAGATGCAAATAATAATACCCTGCCGTTGCGAGAAAATCTAGTAAGTAGTCGTCGTGTGCAATTAGATGCAAAATTTTCCTGTAATCAGCACGCAAAAACCGTAACATCCATTTCCAATCTGTTAATTTTAAATGTAAAAATTATGCGCGCGTACAGCGAACGAGGTTGCGTTACTTTGATCAATGTTTTCACGTTAAAGGTGAAAACTGCGGTGCAATTTTTGCAAAATCCTAAGGTACTGTTAAGCCCGTCGTCGCAAAAACAACAATTTCTCAGAAGAAAAGGTCTCACGGATGAGGAGATCAAGACGGCTTTCAAACTAGCGGCGGTGGACAACACAACCGAGAGAGATCTCGTCTTTCACAATCAGAATCCGTATACTACCGTACAAATACCGCAAGGATCTGCTTATCCGTATTATCAAACAACTGTTTATCAACCTACAATTTTACAAAAAGTCAAAGAATTCTTTAATGTAACCGCATTGGTTGGCGCTACGGCATACTGCGTCTATTTGCTTTACAAGGTATTATATAGAATTGTGCAGGGGAAATTTAATCATGCGAGAATGTTTTGAGTTTCCGTTTTATTAAACTTTCGGTTTTTTATCATAGTAATTATATAAATTCTAGCACGTGTGAAAGGATTATAAGGGATGTTATTACTAGGATTGTTGTCACAATGTAATTTTGATTTTGCAGAAATTTATAGAACCCTTCCTGTTTGGTCGGAAGATTACAGTAGAAGATAGAGTAACGGAATTAGACAAAACTATTCAGAATTCTATGAGAGAGGTGAAAGATTCTATCGCAAAGGTGGAAAGTGATGTGCAGAAATTGACCGAGCATCGAGCACTGGATCCTACCATTCCGCAATTAGTGCAAGAGCTAAAACATGATTTATCTAGTCTGAAAGCGCTACTTTTATCAAGGTATATAACATGTATACATAGGTCAGTAATAGCAATTTATTGCCGTACAATGATTATTTCATTTAAACATGATTTGTGTGTGCCTTTCTGTTTTTCATATTTGCTTATATTGCATTATTTTACAAGAGATCAATCATCGTCACAACCTCTCGCTTCGCACACTCACAGCATACAATTTTATTTCAAAGTTACCTAAAAAATTATTGATACTTGCGCTTGGATGTTGTTCTTTAAACAAGTTTTACAAAATACAAACTTCAAAATATAAATTTGTGCTTTTTTCTTATCTCTATATTTTGACCATCTGCGCTTTTGAATCAATTTTTTATTGTAAACAGCTGTCTCATTGAATTACACATTTTTGTAACGTAGTTCTGATCCCTAAACTTTTTACAAGCTGACTGTTCGCTTACACAATTGTGTATGTTATTTACTGCTAATTTTTAATTACATATATGTTTGTGAAATAGGAAGCAATTTCCTAGCGCGCCGGCATCTATTCCACCGTGGCAATTAGACGCAACAAATGTAAGTCAAGAAAAAGCCACCGAACGAGAAGATGATGCTGGAAGTGGAAGTAGTACCAACAATTCGGATAGTTCTCTAGAAATGATTCGAGAAGACACACCCAAAGAATAAAATTAAAAAGACCTCATCTACGGATGTTATGTATAACATTCTAAAAAAAAAAAAAAAAGAATCTTCGATATACAAGAGATACACATTATATTTTGTAAAAAGATTCTAGTTACAAAAACGCTGATTTATACTGAATAAAACTTAATTTAATTGCGTACGCTATAATAATATTGACCTGTATATTCTTGGTGGAATTGACTGTGTAAAAATGTTGTAATATTTATCATAACGTGTTTTTATTATAAAGAACAGTTTGTAAGTTTTACAAATCGGTTTGAGAAAAAAAAACAAGTTGATATTAGTTATATGATGATACAGCGAATAAATAATTGGAACAAATGGTATATACACGTGTGTATATATACATATATATGTATATTTCTTTCTTGTAGTTTTAATAAAAAAAAAAAAAAAAAAAAAAAAAAAAAAAAAAAACAATTTTATCTCCATACTTAAAGTCGATCGCTAGAGAGGCGATTTTCGGAACCGTCTGATTTTACAAAGTTATAGTTAACGTACATGATCTCTTTCTTTTCTCTACAATAGTATGTGAAAACTTGTGTCTAGATGCATGAGAGGATTGAAATGTTTTCATGTGCAGAATGAATGAATGAATGAATGAATAAGCTTTATTTATATCGCGCTCTGGGAATCTTCCCCTCAAGCGCAGAGAGAGAGAGAGAGAGAGAGATGATTCGTAAATATAAAGACGTAAACGGTTTTTAATTCTAGAAATTAAAAAAAAAGAAAAAATTAGAATCGCTTAATGCTGCTTCGCCTAAATATCAGTATTATAATCTAGGAATTGTGTAAATCGAAGACTGTCACAAAGTGCAGCTTTAGAAAATCTCACATCGTATATATCTGCGATCAAAAATTGATGATGATTTGCGTTTCTCGTATCACAAAGAAATCTGCAAAATTTTTCGTGTTCTTCCACATATTGGAGTATTTTGTTCGTATATTATATATCTCTATTTTCAATACGGCACAGACATGCGGAGCGTGCGGGTATATTATTTTTGTCGAACAAACAGATTATTTAACATAGATCTCAATCGTATATCTTAAATTATATATATGTTTCTATTTAGAATATTACATATATTGCCCATGGACTCTCGCGCGCGCGCATGTGAGAAAACGATTGAGCGTTATGTACAAAACTCAGAAAGATCTCCTCATACATACCACAACAATATACACAATACAGGAACAACATACTCTCACTTTAAAAAAGAAAAAAAAAATATCTTTATTGTGACGATAATAACTTATCGATGTGTGATCGTTGAATCCTGCACGTGAGCACAACCGTTGTCTTGCTTCTCGGTGAGGATTGTTGTAGGAATAATAGATTGATTTTACATCTATATATAAATGCATACGTAACTATGCATGTACATATATACATTTAGATATCAGATGAAATCGGCATAGTTTTTTTTTTTTTTTAACTTATTTAGATCGGCCATTCATACAAAAATCAATCGTACCGCGTCAAATCACACACATTCCAAGTAATATGTACAAAGTGGTATAATATTCGTTACTATGTGTGTATGTGTGTCTGTGGAGTTGTTTTATATTTTGCTATTTATCTCACACAAGAAGAGCTCGTGAAATGCGACTCGTCGATGTTTCTCATCTTCTCGCGTGAAAGTATCTATGCAAATTAAAATATTTGATTGCACGCAAAGTTTTTGCATAATATTCTCGTTCTTGATCGAATATATAAAAGTCTGATGCTTTCGCGGTGTATTTTGAGAATTCCTGAAAATGAAATCTTTGGATTGGAACTGTTTTAAAAAAATGAAAAGAAAAAGACACTTTAGCAGAAAGTTTCTTGGATTTTGATCCCAAAATTTCCGATGAGAGAAACCACTGTAGTTTAACATACACAGTAGTATATACTATGATCATGTCGTTGAACTTAACAAATTTTTTAATAGATGTTTTATAATACAGATTTTAAATTAAATACAAGTACGCGATATAAAACAAAATTTTAGAAGTTTGAAATAAAAAATTATTACATATTATATATATATATAATATATATATATATATACATACATATATATATATATATATATATATATATGCGTGTGTGTGTGTGTGTAATTTGTGATTTTATGTTACTTTTGTACAAAAACAAAATCTTCCACACTACAAGCTTTGCAGCATAAATAAATAAGCTGTAATAAAAAATCAAAACGTTATGCTAAAACTTTCATTAGATTTATTTGTACTCATTTCTCATGTAAAAAGCACACATTCTCTGTTTAATAGATTTTATTAAGCCAGATCAATCGACTCTGGGATGACAATGATCCACAATATCAATCGATCAAGCGTCAATCGCGATTGTTGTCAATTTGGTTAAACGATTGATTATCAACCGATTAAATTAACTTGGACTTGGTCATTACACAAACTTGACCTTTGTAATTCTGGTTATCTACTTCGTGTAAAAAAAGAAACAAAAAACGATGAAAAATATCGGTAAGCAGCACACAAGCTCTTCTTCTTAAAGAGAATTATCAACGCAATTTTAACATTACACAGATTGTAGTTTTTTTTTTTTTTTTTTTTTTTTGTTTCCGACAGAACAGTTGCCACTCTCTTGCCTGATTTCATATAGTAATACTTTTTTTTTTTCTAGCAGATATAACCAGGATACAGCTGCCTCACTGATACAGTGAGTTACAGCAAAACCCGTTTGACTTAGTATATATTTTTCTATATATTTACACATCCTAGGTTAATAATAATAATATGCAATAATAACGAAAATGTTTCACATTTCGATCATCTTGCCATGGTGTTTACCGAGAAATATATAAATAAGAAAAAAAAACTCTTTAAGAGATTCTTACTTAAAATGAAATATCCTGCCTGGTTCAGCACAGTTCTATCTTATTTCTAGGGCTCGGAAAAGGAACCAAACAACATATCGTATATACGGATACAACCGCCCGTTCGTCTGGAAAGTAAAAATCTACTGCACGCGAGTACAATCGGCGCTGCGGACACCGTACGAGTATCATATCTGCTCGTATCATTTTGTTGAACGAAATACCCCCCCGTTCTACTTGCGCAACAAATACGAGCGAGCGGACGTATCCAGGTACCTGAGTATTCCGAGCTCTACTCTTATTTTTCATATATCTTGTGGTCTCTTTGGCAAAAACTTATGTAATAGAAAAAAATAAAAGAATTCGGAATTTAATTATTTCACACATGGACTGTACAACTAGGACGTGTCAAAGAAAGTTTTCAAGTGCGCTCATATAGTTCAACTGATCAATCATAATTAACCTGTTTGGTGGCTACAGCTGTCTCTGCCGCAAAACACACTGCGTACGGCTGAACGTGTGCTTCAGAGCTATCTTGTTGTGTTTTAAAGTCGTTTGTCGTATCTAGTCGGTTTGGCGGCAGGTAGCCAAACAAAAAGGTAACCAAAAGAAAGATATCTTCTAGTTTCCGTAAACGAATTGTATAGGAGTTTTAACTGTCTCATGAAGAACATGAAGAAAAAATCGAGAAATCATCTACTACTGTAAATTACATCTGTGAATACGCGCGCACCAAAAACTGTTTCAATACGCAACCTAGAGTGCGACGTAAGAATTATCCTAGGATGTTTTATGCTGACATAATTATTGGCTTGAATACCACACTTCTTTCATTACGTTAACTCGTCGCTGTTCACTCGAGTATCGAAAAAACAAGGACCGAGGAAGGAGAATCTCTCCCTCCCGTCCTTACATGGGTAGCGACCTATTAATGTTGACCTATTATTGATAACAATAATAATTCTTAGGCTAGACACATTAACCGAAACTGCTAACAGTTTCGTCTCTAGATATCTACTGAATCGCTTAATCTCGGCTGTGCTACCAAGTATGATGTAAGTGTAAATTTCTCGAAAGGACAGATCGTACGTCCTGCGTGAAACGAAGAGCATCCAAGACCGGGAGTAAACTTAATAAAGCGGTGTCTCCCGCATCACTGAACCATGACTTTATTGGTATTGCGTTATCTACGACACAGAAAAGAGAAGCAACAATATAGCACATTGTCAACAGTCTTGTTTTATACGTATCGTTTCTAGTGCCATATTATGTTTTTTTTGTTTTTTTGTATTTTAAAGCAAAGCAAATCACAAAGATTACACTCACGTGGATAAGCTCTGTATGCTCCTGGACTATTATCAAGAATAAAGACTGAAGAGAGATCTGCACAAATTGCCGACAAGTCCTTAGTATAAGAACCCATTTCCGGTGTACAATGTTGTCTATAATATCTGCGTCTTAAGATACCCCTGTTGTTGTCTAATTTGTCTGCAACCGCTGCCCCATAAATTTCCATGGATGCAGTAAAGACTACGAGTTCATACCTATAAATGTAACACTGCTATAGAATTAATACAATCTTATCTCAAAATTTTGAAAAGTACAAAGGCCAAGCAGTCCAAGTTTAGTCTTGTAAGATTATATTGGCTTATACAGCTTTGTGCAATGTGTTTAGGCAACAGAATTTTGAATTAGTTTTCTGCTTTTTTATAACGATACTCACCACTGGCTGACAATATCCAAAAAGAAATCTACATGTGGTCTCTTGTGGACAAAAAATCTAACAGGATGTCTGTCTATTGTCACTTTAAGAACAAAATCTGGAGGTGTACCAGGCCTGACAGTTGG
This sequence comes from Pseudomyrmex flavicornis, assembly GCA_014825475.1. Lineage (NCBI taxonomy): Eukaryota > Metazoa > Arthropoda > Insecta > Hymenoptera > Formicidae > Pseudomyrmex > Pseudomyrmex flavicornis. The sequence continues at coordinate 56,791 of QVNW01000929.1, read as the reverse complement.
CCTCGCCACTCCATCGTGATGAGAATGAATTAAGGTTTCGTCTAAATCCAATACTAATACTTTTCTTTTAACTATACCTGAAACACAATCTCGCATTATACACAAATATCAGAAAACAAACTGGCTGCTGCGATGTAACAGGTGTGAGATTCATATATTGCAGATACTTACTAAGTCTGTGTCTAGATAAAGGTGAAAGTGGGAAGATTTCATATTTGACTGGTTGCATTTGTGAGATCTAGAAAAATACAAAATGTGATTTAAAATATAGAGTTTCATTATATACAAGCATGAATATGGTGATGGCAGAATTGTGTTGTCATATAATTAAAAAGAGTTTAATATGTTCTTGATGACAGTTATATTTTAGTGTAAAGTTTTGAATTTTAAGAATATTGTCTTCTTCTGTTTTACAGAGTATTATACATTGTTGTTGCATCTTCTACTGGAAAATAGTAAGGTGATATTGAAAAAGAAATACATATAACTATTCTACTTACCTCTTGCTTTATATATGTATACAACATATACTATATGTGTGCTTATATGTATAAACAAGAAAAAATATTATAAATACAACAAATTAAATCAAGTATCTACTTGCATCTGCGACTTATATTTTGAATGCAAGCAAGAATCATGCAGAGCAACAAATATATATATATATATATATATTACATATAAAATAAAGCATAAGGATAACTTATACTAAGAGTGCATCTCTGTCTCTCACTTAGCCAATGTGAATGTATCCGCGTGTGTATAAACAAAACAAAACAAAAACCAAGAGAGAAAAACCAAATCAACAGTACTCGCGCGTAGGAAAAGTCGTGTGTGATTGACTCGTGCCTGATTCTGGCAGAAGGCGCGAATGGAGGCGCGAAGCACCTACTTACGGCTCTAACCTGCTTCTTGAGTAGAAAACAGATGCAGGTCCACACGCGGGAGGCCATTAAGAGGAAAGCTCTCATCCCCATCTGCAATTGCTTCAGCATCTCTACTAGTTCTTCTCACCGGGCCGAAGTCCGGCAACACTTTATCTCCAGTCTCTCTCTCTCTGTCTCGCGCGAGTTGTCCTCCGCGCTTTTGGTTAAATGTGCGTCCCTTTCTTTTTTTTTCCCCCCCCCCGTTCTCCGTATATTATGTATGTTCACCACTGCACTTCACTTCGCGTCGCGAACCGCGAACCGCGAATACGCGGTTACCTGTTCGCTGTAACCTGGCCCGGGGAAACCGTGTGCTTGCGCGAGTACTAGCGTACCGAGCCGTAAGAGAGAGAGAAAGAGAGAGGAGGGAGCGGGAAAGGGGCTTCTTTACCGCCGCTTATCATAAACAAATGATAACACTCTCGCAAAATCGAGAGGGGAAATTCGAGACACGAAATCCGCGAACGGATTATCCTTGTCCGGCGTTCGATGGAACAAGGTCGCGTTCCAACGCACGTGCGACTGACGCGATCCTACCGCGGTACCTTCATGTTTTCTGAGAAAACCCGAGAAGTACGAAAACCCTCTCTTATTAAAACTGCCTTTTACATGAACCGCACAACGGCCGCCATCTTCCGCGCATCGACCCAATTTTTTCCGTGCGCCGCACTATTCTCGCGCTGCCTCGCGCATTTTCGAATTCGCTTCGGGACTTTCTCACGGGAACACTCGGGAGTTCACTCCGGCGAGCAGAGCACACACGATCCGGCGTGCGCTTGATCCCTCCTTCCCCGATATCGCCCGCTAAATCAACGAACGCCGCTTCGCACCGTGCGAGTGTCGCGATTGATGTTTATGTAACGCTTTTTCTTAAATATACATGTCGAAAATTATTTACGCACATCTTTCGCAAATTTGCGGAAAAAACTTCAAAAAGTATTTTTAAAAAAAAAGCAGATACCAGATTAATTATTTAAATGTGCGCAAACGGATTGTCGTCCACGTTGCGGTCGAGAACAGTATCTTAAAAAAGTATATTTTTTAATCACAATTTGATAATAAGTCATAATTGAATGTTTTTTCGAAGAAATAAACACACACTAAAACTTGCTAAAATTAGAAATATATCTATATATATATTTTTCCAAAGTTGTGTATGTGTGGAACACGAGGTCCGATTATTCTCGAGTTCGATTCGCGAGTTTCCGAAAAGTTACACATACGAAAATCGAAAACAATCGAGCAAAACCGGTGCGCGTCAATTAATCGAAACTCGCAAATTGATTTGCTCTCGAATCGAAACACCCAAAGCCGGGAACGCACGAAAAGTACTGGGACTTTTGTTGCCGCATGTTTGGCAACCATTGTGAGAACCTCTGATCTAAGCTTCTCGGTGAGGCTAGCGCTGCTTCGCTTCCCAGATTGTTGTGGAAAACCGAACCTTCGCGTTTTATCCGCTCGAGTTTTGTTCACAGATCGCAACCGAACCGAACCACGTTTGATGCGTGGCACTTGGAACGACGAACTTGAGTCGACCAAATCGAAGTTTGTTGTCTGCCAATCGACCTATTCTTCTGAATCGGTTGCGAAAAAAAAAAAAAACGAAAAGGTACAAGCTGATCACAAACGGAGCAATCGCAAAAATTGACGTCTCTAGTCTCGACTGTTGAGTCCCCGCTGAATGGCAGCCATTGCCACTCGGGGCACGCCATTTCGCCAGGAGAAATTTTTGTAGTCTCTTGTGTAAGAGCAATTTAACGTTCGCAAATTGTGTCGTTGCGCACTGTTTTTCTCTGCGTGCGAAGCGGTTTACAGAAAATTATGGGCGAGGATTTCAACGGCGGTGAGTAATTCACATTTTTTTTCAAGTCATTTGGCAAGTTCCCGCGTTATGCTAACAACTGCCTAAAGATCGTGCCAGTCTGCGAGTGTAATGGCTGAATACGCGTTACACGGTAAAGGCACTAGTAAATTTACAGATGTTTCAAGATGCGCATCGGAAATTTCTTCTCGCGCTTTAATTTTAGATGTCCAAGATTTACTTAAGTTCTTTCCTGTGTGTGTATTTAATGTTGTTGCGACAAGTTGGTCCAAATTTTTGACAGCTAAATTTTCAAACAAATGTATCAAAACGGAGCCGGTTAGCGTCTGTCACTTTTATTGATAGTTTTTAAAACCATATTGAATTTTTTTCGGAACAATGAGGGGTATAAATGTGTAATTTGTTTACAAGTAACAAATTACTTGCTGTTATGTAATCAAATGATAATTCTACTTTTTTTAAATTCTTCTTTCTATTTTTTTTTTTTTAATCTAGATCGAGATAGACAGGAACGTGATAAGGACAGAGAACGAGATAGGGATCGTGACAGGAGGCATCGCTCGCGCAGCAGAGATCGTAGGAAGCGATCTAGATCTCGATCTAAAGAACGAAGAGATAGAAAACGAAGTAGCTCACCGAAGAAGAGTCGCAGTTCAAGAAGAAGAAAGCCATCTCTTTATTGGGATGTGCCGCCACCAGGTTTCGAACACATCACCCCTTTACAAGTAAAATTCTCTTTGCATTCATATCCAAATTGTGTTTTCTTAAGGTGTCTAATTACTGCAATTGCACACAATGATCTTGTTCTGTACAGTACAAAGCTATGCAAGCTGCTGGTCAAATACCTGCTAATATTGTAGCTGATACTCCGCAAGCAGCTGTGCCTGTGGTTGGCAGTACTATAACTCGACAAGCTAGAAGACTCTACGTAGGCAACATTCCATTTGGAGTCACTGAAGAAGAAATGATGGAGTTTTTCAATCAACAAATGCACCTGTCCGGACTCGCTCAAGCTGCCGGAAATCCAGTGCTGGCGTGTCAAATTAATTTAGACAAAAATTTTGCATTTTTGGAGGTATAACTTATCATATACAAGTAAAAAATAACTATTTTACATCGCCCAAGGGGATATATGATATAAATATCATTAATTTCAACTCTAGATATTAATTAGCAATTTGAGAAATAATGTTTTTTTATGTATTTCTTTTTACAAATACAGTTCCGATCGATAGACGAGACTACCCAAGCCATGGCGTTTGATGGCATCAACTTCAAGGGACAAAGTCTGAAAATAAGAAGACCACACGACTACCAGCCAATGCCAGGAATGACGGATAATCCAAGCATGAACGTGCCAGGTACGGTTCCTGGTATGTTCTGAACATACATTTTCTTATACTTGGCAATACAAATTTTTATTCATGTCTCTCACTCTTGATTTAAATGTCTATCTTTGTCTTTAACTCTTTATGTATATGTTTTTCAGATTCGCCGCACAAGATATTCATTGGTGGATTGCCAAATTATTTGAACGAGGAACAGGTATGCCGGCAAATCCGTGGAGTAATTTTACTTACTTGCACATCTTTGGATGCAATTCTTCTTCATTGACGCTTATTCGAAACGGTTATGTTTATCTTTATTCGGTCACATTCGGAGACATGTAGTCTTTTTTTTTTCCAAAGAAGAATAGGCTTCAATGATAGACGAAAACTTGCATCGAGCAATGGCGCAGGGTTAGCACAAGGACACGCGCATGCTAATCCTGTCGCGTTGTAAGTTATCCTCAAAAGGACTAAATTATAATATAGGTATTTAGCTATTTAGCGGTGAGTGCACTCACATACACACACATGACCGGGAACTCGTCTTATCCATATTCAATAGAGGTATGTATGCGTTTCCATCAAGATTTTGGTTTTTTTTTTTTTTTTTTTAGCATCCCTTCGGACGATTTGTTTCTTATTTCCCTACGGAGTCTTCTATCGCTCCTTGCACGTCATCGTTGTTCCGATGCTGTTTAGTTTAGGGAAAACATTAGTGGCGTTACAGCATTTAGGCGGTGTGCAGTGTCATTGGCGATCATTTTCCTTTCTCTTGCAGCCTTTCTAGGCACGTCGCGGACCCAGTCCATCACGAGGATACGAGTCCTTCAAATCTAGACGTTTTTTTTTTTAGCTAGAAGACTAGCAGAACCAACAGGGAGGGGGGTAGGAGGAATTCGATAAGAATAGGGATACGCGAGTGACGCCCGTGTTTGGTGGAAGAGAATTTCTTGAAAACTACGTTCTTGGGCATTTCCAATTTAAAGCACTTTGCAGAGTCGTCCGCTTTCATCCAGCAATGACACATACGTCGCGAAGGATTTTTTTTAGGTCTACAAGAAAAGCATAAAAAGTCAACATTGTCACATGTATAGCAGAATCCTTTCCTTTTTTTTTTCTTTTTGGGATTACAGGGTCAACACATAATTTTGTGTGCATCTGGTAACAGCTCCAAGTTCTTCGGTATATATTCTTTTCAGGAATATTTTTCCCTTTTGCAGCTCTTCTTTTTACAGGCTTTTCAGGCTTTACAGCACACGTCTCGTCTTGTGCCTCGTTACGTTTATTACAGGTTACCGCGAGAACGAATCATCTTCGAATATATATCAGTACGTTGAGAACTTTCTGAAAACCAAAACGATCAAAAAAAAAAAAGCGACATAATTTTTTTGTTAGATAAAGAAGTCAAATATAATATTCTTACATGTAGACTATGTTCGTAAGAGAATTGCAAAAAAAAAAAAAAAAAGAAAGATATGAACGTCTCGTCATTATGTAGTAAACTGTGGACTGATACCAGTACCCTTTCTCCCCATTTCTTAGCTTAGGGTCGTGCCGATCAAAAGCATTTGCTTACCACTACCACTACTTCTACCACTACTTCTACCACTACTACTACTACCGAACATGACAAAATACCACACTGCCTGGAGAGAGGCTAGCCCAGTCCCTCGAGGCAAGTACTTATAATACCATTCTCATGCCTTCGTACATTGGGTTTATGCGACGATTTTTATAGCCCCCCCTTCCGTTGATGTGTCTTCGGTTCTTCTGTGCTAATGGTGCGTTTTCTTTGAGATTCGATGTAGTTTTTTTACATCAATAAAAGCATGTTGCTCAATCTACTAAAAACGAGTCGAGTATAGTAATAAACCACAGCTTTTGCGCGATGTAGCATCAATTTTGTAACAAACTGATTTCTTTAAAAAAAAAAAAAAAAAAAAAAACTTTCAAGTTTTCAGTTCCTTAGTCCTCGCGGATGTATATGTAAGTAGATACAAATAAGATTTATATTATGTTAAAAAAAAAAAGAAAGTGTATAAACTTGTCGGGGACAAAGATTGGTGCTCGAAATAAATGATGATCGGGAATGATACCGGAGTACAATCGAACGGAAGTTGTTCCGTCAAAGATGAAAGCGACGCGCGAGCAGTTGCCAACGAGGAAAGAGTGGTTCAAACATCCATGCATTTATATTTCATTTTTCTCACATTTAAGACGATGCAACTTTTTCCACGAACTATTATTCATTTCAAATTTGCTGGAGATTCAATTAAATATCTTGCCATTAAAATTACGTAACACACACAATTTGAGAAAAATAATCTTAATATCCTCTTAAAAATTTTATTTCCTGTCCCTGGTGCAATAGTTCCTGATTAAATGTAGTTTGAAGTTTGCTTAATAAATTTACGAATACAAATGTCTACTTATATTTAAAAAAAATAGTTTATAAAGACTATTACCATTTGTCTTCTATCTGATAATATTTTTATTTAACCATTGAATTTCATTATTAATTAGAGTTGCATAGTCTATCTACTTCGTAGATTCAAGGATTGTGTTACGTGAGCGAGGAGAGTTAACGTTCTTATAAATGATACAGGTGAAAGAACTGTTGATGAGCTTCGGACAGTTAAGGGCATTCAATCTGGTAAAGGATTCCGCGACTGGTTTGTCCAAAGGATATGCGTTCTGTGAATACGTGGACGTCTCAATGACCGACCAGGCGATCGCCGGATTGAACGGGATGCAACTGGGTGACAAGAAATTAATTGTCCAACGCGCTAGCGTAGGCGCCAAGAATCCTATGATAGGCGCGCAAGCTCCGGTACAAATACAAGTGCCTGGTTTGTCGATGGTTGGCACGAGCGGACCCGCGACCGAGGTAACTTCAATTCCAACAAAATTATCTTCAAAACTGAATTGCAATATCTCACAAAGCGGCGCATGTAACCGTAACATCGTCTTTTAGGTACTTTGCTTGCTCAATATGGTCACGCCAGAGGAATTAATGGAAGAGGAAGAGTACGAGGATATATTGGAGGACATAAAAGAGGAATGTAATAAATACGGCGTTGTGCGTTCCGTAGAAATTCCAAGACCTATCGAAGGCGTTGATGTACCTGGATGTGGCAAGGTAAATTCAATATTGATTATATAGAAAGCTGTTGCATTCTTCTCTTGTATTTACTTTTTTCAAATTTTATTTACAGGTATTTGTCGAATTTAATAGTGTTATCGATTGCCAGAAGGCGCAGCAAACTCTCACGGGACGAAAGTTTAATAATCGTGTTGTAGTCACATCGTACTTTGATCCCGACAAATATCACCGCAGAGAATTTTAAACTGTAGATTTTTTTTTTTTTATATATAACGTATATAATGTAAAGTATATAAATAACTATTAATCTAAACGTATTTCGAGAACTGTACCAATTAATAATCAACGATAAAATAACAGATTGCTGCGTATGTAAGAGAGAATAAATGCGTATCAAAATCGGTTTATAATCGACAAGCCCGTGCTGTTCATATTACGATTTTATTAACGTGATATGAATATAAATATAAATATATACAAGGTGTCCGATAATTAGCCGTATCGTTCGTGGAGTTATATTTTCAGAAGTTCTTTATCACTTTGCGATATTCGCATTACTTAATAATTAACGAGTTTTAATTATAAAGATCCGCGAATGAACTTGCATCTACGTGCGTAAGACAGTTTAGCGTTTTGCGTGTGCTTATGACTCGTGCATAAGCGGCAACTCAATGAGAGTTAACATGAACAGCATATAATATACATCTAAATATCTTTAATTATGATTAAAGAACTCGTTAATTATTGGGAATATCTCGCAAAGTGACGTAAATTAATTTCAAACAATTAATTTCAAATAAAGTAAAAGACTCTCCGACTCAGTATACATTTCTTTACTTCACGAATGATTTATGTTACCGGACACCCTGCATGTACGTAATAAACACATTTTCGTGAAATGGACAATGATCGAACAATTTGATATTACCTGCTAGGATTAAGGTATTAATTAGATAATATAATTGTTCTATATAATCAAGTAAAAATAAAATGAAAATTGACACATTGCTGTTTCTGCAAAAAAAAAAAAAACAAAATTAGATTTCTTTTTTACCAAAAATTCTGTGTCTTACATAATTTATAATTTAGATTGTTCAGAGTGTGTGTAGGTAATTTACTTGTAAATGAAAATTTTCAACATCGAGAAGAAAAGAGTAATTCAACTTTCAAGCTGCATGGCAGGCTGATAAGTGTGAGTCGTTTCTCCGGTTTCGGCGACGTCGACTACGAATTTCTGCAACAACGCGTAAAGTAATGCGCCGAACAGTAACATGCCAATACCCGTCAAGACAGATATTGCCCAAGCAGGTATTGCTAGACCTCCTTAAAAAAAACAAATTTAATGTATTTAATTAATATTTAGATTTACTTTCCTCATTCTTGCGCGTCGCGTGTCAGATCATCCGCATTTTACATCTAATATGCTATTGTTCCACTTACTGTAATAACGTCTGGTTATCGTCTTTCGACCTCTTAGAATTTTACGCCTCGCTTCGACTTCTTCCAGGAAGATCCCCAGCAAAACTGTTCAGCATCATTGAATGAGTGAGAGAGAGAAAGAGTATTACAATTTATTTTTACATGAAAAACTTGCTACAATTTACGTTATGTTACGTTATATCACGTTGAAAAATAGGAAAACGTTTAAAATAACTTGATTTTATCATGTCGCAAAGAAGAGTAATTGAATCACATTGTTTAGCTACATTATTATTCCTCGATTAAAAAAAGCACGTTAACAATTATTTTTAATCAATCTAACAATTTTTTTGTAATGCACTGATGTGAAAAGTAGACTGCCGCTTTTATCTCATTAATTGGTTCTCGAGTTATCGCGTCTTTTGTGTATTTGAATTAACTTCTACTTACGCAAACCAAGAGTTAAGTAACACACGAACTTTTTTGAGTACATTTTCGACAGAAAATATGCATGTAAAAAACGAATAGTGAAACACAGATTTTTGTCGCAGTTAACTCGACACGGTCTACGCAACGAATACTGAATCACACCTTTGATAAGAGATAGAGATAAATGAGTGTACAAGCTTATCTATTGCTCAAGATAGTACGATATACTTTTGCTAATACACTTATCAGTTTTTATACACTTTATATATATATCCTATTCACTTTACTTATCAAATGGGAACACATGAATTGTGACATTAAGTAATTTAGCACTTATATATTTTTCTCTTCTTCAGTTAATATATTGGACGTGTACAAAATTTTCAATGTGTAATCTCTATAAATTAATTAATTAAAAGACCGAATTTTCTAATAATTTTCTAATACTGTTCAAAATTTTTGGAAGTGATGTCATTTTTATTAGATGTAAACGCACAAGATGTACATCTTTTATAATTTGAATGAACGACACAACATTATGTACAGTGTGAACATAATTTTATGTGTATTTTATACTTTTTTTATTTATTTTACTGATTTATTGTCAATTATAGATTGTCTTGTAGTTTCTTATTTATATTTTTTGTAAAAACTAAAATTTTTGATTTTAGTTACTTTACTTTTGAACGGCCATAGATGGTTCTTCACTTGCACCCGTGTTGCTGTACGTCTAAATTTAGATATCGATCATCTTTCGAATGTCAAATCAAAACAAACAAGCAGTACCGTAAATAAATGCCTTTACGCATAATATTACACACCGGTAATATATTAACAATAAAAAGATGCGCGCCTTCATGTGTAAAGGCATTTACGTCACTGCTTCATTGACATCCGATAAAGTTATCCGCGGACGAAGAAATTATTATCTCATTTAAAGTGCGCAAAAAGTCGGAAAAAATTTCAGACGACTTTTGGCTTAGAACGCTATTAGATTCGAGATCAAAAGAACTTTCGAGTATGTTTGTTTTATTGTATATTGCTACATATAATAATATACATATATCAAAACATAAATGTTTCTGAGATAAAGGGATTGAAGGTTCTTGCAAGGATAATCAATTTTATTGATTTCTCAATAAAAAAAAAAAAGAAAAAAGAAGAAATTATAGAACGTTTCGATGTCCACTGATCCTGTAACGACTTTTTATTTTTAATCCAAGATAAAGGAAACTCTGAATAATATTATATACAAGTACATTTGTAGTAAACTATTACGGAATTATTGCAATTCTGGCTCACACTCGAGGCCAACGCAGCACAACGTAAATGGAAAAATAACACACAAATCCAGCTTACACAATGTGATTGATACATACTTACAAAAATGAAAACGGGTACGTAATACGTTAAAGAAAAATACTATTTGATAAAAAAGAGTCAGAGGACAAAAATAATTACATTATACGTACGAGTTAATTTATATGTAAACAATAAAAAATAAAAAGATAAATAATAATAAATATCCGCCGCGCGTCTCGGAGGATTAGACTAGAACATTTATCTCTATTTACGCTCATGTGTGTTAACGCTCTCAAAATCAAATATATTATTATTGGCGTGGTTATTGTAAACCGCAATTTCAGCCCGATTTTCATTTTTTTCTTTTTCTCTCTCCCTCTCGAAGGAATGCTCGACATGCAATAAAAAACTCCGAAACGACAATTACGATAATTATAATCAACATAACTACAGCTGGCACATATATATACTATATATATATGTATATATATACACAAGGCGCGCTGAACGTTTTTTTTTTGTTTTTGTTTTTGTTTCAGGAATTTTGAATTGATTTTTCATCACTCCATTCTCTTTCTCTGTTAGAAACCATTTTCTCTGTGTGAACAGAGAAAATTACACAACTTCTCTAACACACGCTTCTCTCCCTGTCGTTCCTTCGCAAGCACCTCATTCGTCAGCACCGTAATTCGCTTTGAATCGTCTCTCTTCCTTTTCCGGCGCTAAACAAGAGAGAGACAATTTGATTGTCGTGTGGAAAATCGAACGAACGATTTACAAAGAAGTTTACATCACCCTTCGCGTGTTGTTTGAAATGACACAGAAGAAAAAAGATACAAGGAGAAAAACAATTGCTGACGAATATACGTTTAAAGATTCTAATCCGGCGTCTCTCGCTTCCTGAAGAGTGAATCGAGAAGCCTTTGTTTTCTTCAATCTCTTTTTTGATCCCGCTATTTCGCACATGTACGTAATATATATATAATATATGTATAAAAAATAACAGTTTTACGGAAAACAATTCTCTCGCACGTTTACGCAGAGATCGTTACAAACGAAATAAATAATTATATACCTATTGAACCGTACACAGCGAACACTTCGATTGTTAATAATACACTAAACTACTTAAGACGATACTGTACTCAAGTAAATCTTCGATCATTCGCGGTCGCAAAGTAACAGGAATGGAAGAAGAAGAAGAATTTTATTCATTTATGGCGTAGGAAATCTCTCTCGACTCTCTCTCTCTCTCTTTCTAAAATCTCTATGCTTTACAAGCTACGCTCTAGGAAATCTCATAACATCGGATATACAACTATATCGTAAAGATTTGTTTTCCCATCTAAATACGAATTGTTTTGTTTCCTACGCTACGCCCACGCATCTGCAATTAAAATCACTTCGTAGTATTTTCACTTGTGAACAATCGTATTACAGTGTTTGGATGGCATAACAACTTCAGATTTGCGTGTGTGTGTGTGTGTGTGTGTGTCACATCTCGACGGAAAATTAATTATTAAATCTATTTGAACGATGGTCACGGTGTTACTGAAAGTGCGCTCACGAGAGAAAAATGCGAGAGATGCGTAGAATTTAAGGATCGGCTATGCGAGAGCCGGCTACGAGAGAGCAATCGTCGTATCGATTTACGAGCGTTAGAAGCGACAAACGATATGGCGCCATTCTTGTTTTATTTATTCCCAGGTCTCGCTTTATATTTCAGTTGTTCTTTTTCCATCGGCCTTTCCGGTGAGAAAGTTTATATTGTCGTGATCCTTGGAGATGCGGCGCGAAGATTCGATTGCATTGAGCAAAATAGCGGAGCGGAAAATCAAGAAAAATTAACAATGACAGTTCAGCTGTCTTATTTTGCCAATTTTTGTCACAACGACTCAGGTGAGAAGCGGCAGTCGTATACCTTCCTAGAATTATTTACATTTCGTGACGTATCGAACAAGACACGTCAGAAACGTTGCCGGCACGTTTTATTTTTTTACAGGCTTCGAAAGATTACGAAAATATATTTTTGGAGAAAATCTAAAGAATAAAGCTGCGAGCAACAACAAATCGCGGACTACGTCATTTCTCGCTTCTAACGTTTTTTTATAAAACCAATACGGCGCCGCGCACGCGACGGGTAGACGATCCGTCTTATAACGTACAGGCAGTTAATGCCTTTACACGCACATAAAGTTGCGCCGATAATACCTCGATAATTAACCCTTTGAGCCCTAACAAGCCCACACTATAGCGGCTTCCCGCTAGGGATGATCTTTTAGAACGAATCGCCACCGCGGTGGCTTCCCGCTGAGCGACGTTTTAGAAGAGCAATTATATAGCAACTCTCTTCTTTATCTCACACTGAAAACTAACTTGTAATAAACGTACGTAATAAATTAACTTGTAGCAACGTTGTTAAAACACGGGAATGTTTTTTTTACATATTTTACTAATATCGCATTCCGTAGCAAAGCTGTCCAGCTGGTTTAGCCGTGGCAAAAGGGTTAATATTAACACTGGAAAGTGCAACTTTATGCGCGTTGTTCGACATCAATGCGCGACCGCGCCTATAAATTGTCTTTTAAAAATCCTAACGCGAAATATTTAATTAATTTAACATGTCTAATTACTGGTCTTTTATAATTTTTTTTTTTTTTTTTTTTTACAGAATGGCAAATCTCATGTATCTCTCTTTGCTATATCTCATACATATATATATATATAATTATAATTTGTTTTTTTATCGTTCGCTAAATCGAAATTCGTGCTAACTTCTTTATTTGTCACAAACAACGCAATAATCTCTTTGCTTAAAAGTTAAACGGAATTAAAAAAAATGAGCAGGAGCAGGAGCGTTACATAAAGTTTCTTTTCTCTATTTTTTTTTTTTTTTTTTTTTTTTTTGTGTGTTTTAATCTGAGAGATGCCGAACGTATATTAAACACGACAGTTTTACCAGTCCGGTATTCGACGGTGTTACGAAAACGTATGTGTTGTTGCAAGGACGCTGTTCTCTCTTTTTTTTTTCTTTCGTTTTTTGTTCGTATATATGCCACTATAATCGCGTTTTCATTGCTCTATTTCGTGATTATCGCTCTTAGAACAATTCTCTCTAATTTTAAAGCAACGAGATGTTGGCATTTTCATGGTTGGAAATTATCGTGTCGATACAAGATCGCGCAAGTGTGTCATAGCGTGTGTGAGTTGTTATACGTGTAATAGTTCGAAATTTTATACGACATATTGTTAGAATATATGTTACCGATTAATCGTATAATTTAAAAAACGTACTAAGCGCCTCAACTTATACTTACTTTTACCTTGTGGCTAGCTGGTGTTTTGGCTCGTAGTACTTTTTTTCGTTTCGCTCGGCGCTATTGTGTAACTATTCGTTGCGGAAGGTAACGTCTCTTCCTTGATAGATTGATTATCGTTTGAGCTTTCTTGAGGTTTCTTCTTGTTGTTGTTTGCCTGCGTTGTTTGATTGCTGCTCTCGTTGCAATCCGCTGGTTTGCTATAAGCAGACTTGGACGTTTCCTCGCGGCAATTGTTTGCGACGTTGTTCCTCAAGTCCGTGGCGTTCTCGTTATTCTGCGATTCATTCGGTTTCTGTATTATGTTTTCCTTAATGAGCACCTCTTTGAACGTCGCTAGAGTCTTGCGGAGAGTTATGCAGAAACCTCGAGACGCCGGGATAAGCGGAAATTCGGGCAATACTTTCTCGTCTGTGTGTAAAATAAAAGAAAAATTATTGAATTCTTGAAATATGATATAGGAAAAATTTGTAAAAAATGTCATACCAATATTAGCAATTTGTTTAAACGTAGTAGGGGTGACCGGAGACAGCGGGTGTTGATTGTTATGCTGTTCGGATATTTCCATCCACAATTCTAGTCTCTTCAGTAATTTCTCGGCGTGCTTTTTGAAATGCGTAATAATGATGTCCTGAAACACAGGTGGCGGATGCTGCAGCAACTTGGTTTGCGCTTGTACCAGCTTCAGCATCACCATCTCGTTGTACATTCTCGAATTCTCGCGTCCTTGCTGCGAACCCTTTTGCTTCTCAAACCCGGCCTCGTTAAAGTACGGCTCGCTCACAAGGATTAAACCTTGTATCGAGACGATCACTTGCAACAAAGTTGACGAGCTTGTCCACACTTCCGTGCCACGACCGGACCAGGTGCCTAGTAAACTCACACAAACCTTTCCGTCCTCGTAGAGATTGGGATTCAGTCGATCGCTGCAGTAAGAGATGTAATGGCAGAGCGGTGGTGCGGCCGGGTAATCGGCGGACAATTGGAAGTCGAAAAGAAAGAGACCGTCTTCGTAGGGAGTCTTCTCGGGACCGCGGAACATCACGGAGTACAAATCTATACGGTCCTCGAATCCCTTCACCCACACACCGGGCGGGAGTGAACTCTTGAGTAGTTTCAATTCCTTGGACACTGTCCTGAAAAAGTTGGTTGGGTCGGTGGGTTGGAACATGGTCAGCTTGAACTTGTGATTATCAGGTGCGGTTTCTTCTATAGAAAAGCCTTCCCCGTCAGCATAAACTAATGGAGGAATATCGATAGAACTCTCGGACGGATCTATCGTATCTGGACGTTCTTTTTCGCTTTTCGGCTTCTTCTGCGGAGACGGAGAAGTCTTCTCCGCTTCCGACAATGACATCTTGCCCAGACCAAACCTCTTGGACACCTCGGCATGTGCCAATACGAGCTGCGCTTTTATTAGATTACACAGTTTGACGCACACGAGCGTCGGCGCGACGTTTCGAGATGTGGTCAGACTCGTTGGAACTTTTCTTATCTTGGTCGTTTCTTCTTTTTCCGGCGAAAGTGTGCAGTTCATCGTGGACGAGCACTCTGGCGCGTTATTGACGTCTTCGCTCATAAGAAATTCCCCGCTGGACTCGCTCGAGCCCGACTCCTTTTTCGAATTTTCTGCCGAGTACAATCCAGAATCTTCAGGATTGGGGTTGGGTTGTATAAATAACTGATTAACGGGTTCTTCGCTGGTTTGTTTTGGGATGTTGTTTTCGATATTGGTGGTGTCATCTTGCTTCTCCGCCACGCTAATCGCGTACTGATGATCGCTGTTGCTCGAGATGTTTACACTATCTTTGTCTATAGTTTTCTCCGGACATTCGGATTTAGGTGTAAATAGTCTTGTCACTTGATCTGCCATACGTTGCGCGACATTCGCTCTCCCACGTTCCCTCACTCGCTCGAGAAGTCCCTGGAAGTGGCACTCGTGGAAGAACGACGTGCCCATTAGTTTGTCCATGTAACGACAATCCTTGTAGACCTCGAGTAGTTTCCTCATCACCTCCGTTGTCTGCAACGACGGGTTCTGCGTGAAGATCTCTTCCAGTCGTGACATCGCAATCCTGGCCTTTTCGATGTGCGCTGCTAATTTCGGTTTTATGTTTTCTAATTCCGTTTGCTCGACGCCGTCGTTGTCAGCAATAAAACAATCTTCCAGTTCCGTCTCCCAAGATGAATCGGATGACACGTCGTCCCACAGTTCTCCCTCGTCACTGTCGTACTCGCTGACCTTGTACAGATCCTGCGGCCAGCACATGCTAATATGACCGTCGACCCACCACACTTTTACTTGTCCCTCCGGATAATTATCTAATACTTGACCGGCGGTGCATTTGGCGTCCTCGCCTTCAAAATTAGCTATTCGTATCACCAGTGTTCCCGGTCTGTATTGGAAATCTGGATGATCCTTTAAATCGTAAACACTCACTTCACGTTCCTCCAAGAAGATTGGTCTAGGCAAAACATGATGGACACAAATTAAAAAAGTCCAGCATCTTCTTTCATTTATATTGATTTTAAATTAAACGGCAAGCTTCTCTAAGATATTTCAGAAGAAAGTGGAAAGATTTGAAAAAACATTCGAGAAAGATATTGGAAACATATCTTTTACACACTTTGTTTTATTACACTTACATTGGGTCTTGACTAGAGGTATACGTCTGAAACCACTTCACTTTAGCAGTACGGCCTTGGTGATCGACATTTTGTACAACTCCATACATTCTAGATTCGTCCTTTTGGTCTATAACAAAGTCACCTGGGAAAAATTCCTTATCATCCAAGTGGTGAATCGGATATAGCTGTGTTGATGGTATACCTAAAAATACACGTAAACACATTTAACACATTACATTCTCTGTGCTAAATAATTTCTTATATATATCATAAAAAAAACCAATATTTCATATAAGACAACAGAGTTTACGATAAAACAACCAGAAATACAATAGGAATTATATCAATACCAAATTCTACTGAGCCATCTTGCCACACTACATTAGCTTTTGTATTAGTGGACAACGTTTCTACGACTATTTTAGTCCCGGGAATTAATGGGACAGGTGGTACTTTCTTTTTTGCTTTTCGTAACTTCTTTTTTTTCAACATTCTCGTCACCAGTGCGGCGTACTTCTTTTTCTTTCCTACTGACGACATACTGGACGAGCCGCTAGAAATCTAGAAAGAACTCACAACTTGTTTTCTCGTTCTTAATTTTTCTTACATAGATGCAGAAAAAAGAAAAGCAAAAAAAGAAAATTACCGAAGCGCTGTCGCTTTGCGAACCCATGGTGTCTTCCGTGTCCCACTCGTCTGAGCTTTCAGCGTGTTTTGTCTTGGTCTTCGGCGGTTCCAACAAACTTGCGGCAACAAGATTGCTCATTACATTTTTCAAATAAATACTGTCGCTATCGTCCTCATCTGCCGACTGTTGATCTAACGTTTTATCGGTTTTTTGCTCCTTCTTCTTGTCATCTGGCAACTTTGTTACTGTAATATTCGGACGCGTCTTTTTTGGACTTTGCTTAGGAACTCGAAAAATATCTCTCTGCTGCTTTCGCCACTGCTCGCGAGTAATGACGTTCTCGTTACCCTTGATGATGTAGAAATTACGATCGCCGACTTGCACGGTCGAAGGTTCGAATATGTTCAGCAGTTTCAGCTTTTTCAAATCCTCACCCTCCACCACGAATTTCGGTTGCGCCTGATCAGACCAAGCACCGTCCTTCGAATAGGCTCGGCATTGCCAATGTACGCCAACCCAGTCGGTTTCCACTTTCTCCACGTTCACTTTGATCATCTTCTGCGGTTTAGCTTTCCTCTTTGCTTTCATCTCTTTTGTGCACTGAATCCACTCGGCTTCTTCCAAACAATGAACCGGTCCCCACAGACTTTGACCAGGATAGAATTCCGTTGAATGAGGAAAATCATTATCCTGAAAAGACATTCACATCACAAAATCTCTTACAATTCTGTGTGACGAGTTACAATTCAATCTTACATTGTCCCGTGTCTCTTCCAATTGTCCCAGTATACAAGAGTCCATCTCATTTATCACACAATGAGACCCATCTGGTGTGACCAGCCACAGTTTGAAGTGTGTCATTCTGATGTCACCGACCCACGAATCCATGCAGACCGCCATATCTGTTGCAAATTCCTGCAAATGATATGATTGCTTGTTTCAGTCCACAAATAGAAACAAAACCACACATCTGTAGATATTGCAAGTATTTACACATACTTGCAAAGGAATTAAGTCTTCACTTTTGATATCTGTGAGAATCTGTTTGGTACCAATGACTTGCACACACGCAGTCAGTTCCACGTCTCTGCAATAGCCTCTTTGTGTGTCCTTTCCCTTGATCATTCTGCGTACCACATCTCCGGGCATGAGTGTCCTGTCAGCCAAATGAACCTGGAAATACAATTGATATCAAGATCATGTTGACAAAATTCCAAAAGACTATAGAAGAAATCAAAGACGTATTGTCTTTCATGCTTTTACAAGTAGGAGAACACAAATAATAGTGAGCAACAGAAGCTTGTCAGGAAGTATTGAGATGGCGGATACTGGGTCACGAGCAATCCGCGGATTCTTACATGGAACAACAGACAAAATCTCGATACCTTCTTGCAGTTGACCCTTTCTTCAACGCCGGACGGATGCCAGATCATGCGGATCTCGCCCTTCTTGCGCTTCGGCTGGCTCTCTCCGCTGTCGGAGCTCTCGTCAAACATGTCGTGGTCGTCGTTCTCCATGACAATGCCGAAGACGACATTGCCCCGCTTATCCACCCGATAAACGACGTCCTCGTAGAAATACTGGTTCTCCGGCGCAACATTCGCCTCGGCAGCCATCTTTCCACCCCTGCTTCGTGGATCGCGCTGCCCCTAGCCTGCCCTAGCCTAGCTCTCACTCTCGGTGCGACCGAACCCGCTCCAGCTTATACCTCTCGGTTCGGTTCTGCTACACGACTGAGCGATTCGAGCGACGCCGAGCACCGCCGAGACGAGCCGACGACGACAACGTTGACGATAACGGACGGAAGGTTACGGCACCGCGCAGTGCGCACACACGTCCCACTGGCACTCTCTTGCACTTTCTAAATTTGAATTGAAAAATACAAAAGGAGGAAAGGTTGGAAGTTTTACAACTCGTAACGTATCAGTATAATATTTTTAATTAACTCCGTTGCGTGCAAAGAGCTCTTGCGTGTGATCTTCGGACGTACGCAATTTAAAAGAGTTCAAAAGCTAATCCGCGATATATCTGTTCGTTGATCAATTCTATTTAAACCAAAACGTATAGGTACGTGTACTTATGTGAGGAAAGGAAGAGGACGGACAGAAAAAAAAAAACACCAAGTTCAGAAAGTGCATCTGCACGGGACTCCAAGATTCGCGATCATTTGCAACTGCAAATAACGGACCGATCGTGAATCCCACGACGCGCGTTCGTGACGGTTACACTTCCCGTTAAACCCAACCCCCGACGATCCCGACGTCCCCGACGTCATCGACGTCACTCCGCCGCGGCCGCCAGTGAACACTCGCGGAGGAGAGAGAGTTTATCGATTTGCGATTCGATCGATTATTGCTCGCGCTAGTATCGCATACTGTCTCCCTCTCTGGTGCTCTTCGGAATTTGATGCAACACTTCGATGCGGTGGGTAGTGCGCAGGGTTTGCAGGTAAAAAGCAAATGAGATAAACTTCAGTTTCTTTTTTTCAAGTTTCTTCGTTTTGATCACTTTTTTCAATTAAAATGTTGTCTCTCTTAACAAACATGTATAGAACAAAATTATAATTCTTGTAATTTTATGTTGATTTATTTTAGAAGGGGAGTCCTCTCACGAAAATCAAAGATCGTAACGTAAGTAAAAATACACAAAGGTAAGAATAGATGTATTTTTCTCTTCTCTGATGATTTGATAAAGCTATGATATAACAACACATCTAACAAACATATATATATATATATATATATATAATATCAAGTAACGTTTTTTTATACTGCAAAATGTGTACGCTGGAACCCTTGTCCCAGACTCAGCAATATTTGTTGAACCTCTGTTTCGTTCCGATGATAAAAGACGTAAGCATCGAACTTTTTCGCCACGTTGCAGTTTGTTTCCCTAAAACCATACATGTGTGATGAGAGAGAGAGAGAGAGAGAATGTTTATATTTTTACAGGATCATACTAATTTGTTTAGATGAAATTTACCCTGCGATAAATGCGAAGTAATCCGGAATGTTGTTGGTACGGCCACATGACGAGATCTCCATGTAACTCTGCTTGCATATTACCTACAAGGAATATCGCAGGTTTTTTAATGCGCGCGTGTTACAAATTTATTTTGTCTCTCTGTGAATTACATTTTAAAAACTTAAATTATTTAAAAATCATACGTGCAATATCCTAATTACAATTTAAATCAGTTTGTCATCATCGCCGTAAACAGCATACCTGATCGTCTGTTTCTCGAGTTACTTTAATTCCTATTTCTAGACATTCAAATCTCACAGGCACTTGTTTGACTTTGTCCGATTTCAACAAGCGCCACATTGCCTTTTCGATCTGCTTGACGTTACCTTCCGCGCCAACGTGCACCGAGCCGCAATACTTCACAGAGAATCCACCGGTCGACGGTTTATTCGTTAATCTGGAGATCTGGTCTTCTTTTTTGGTGACTTCCACTTGGTCTGATTGTGACAACAGAAATTTCACGCTCTCGACGCCTGAACTTTTGACAAGGTCCGCGATCGGTTGATAAAGTTCGCGAGAGTTTTTGCCACGATGCTAAAAACACGTGTATTAGTTAACACATCAACATAATTATATGATAATAATATGTTGTCATATTTCTTTTAAAAAAGAATGTCCTTTGACATATATGCACCTTGACGATATGCAGCATTACTGGTTGTCCGCTCGCCTTCTTCATAATTTTACTTAGCTTTCCCTTACTGCTCCCGTTGATGACATTCCCGTTTATTTCATCCAGCACATCTCCGATCTCGACCTTGTTCTGATTCGCAACGCAGCATGTAAACAATATCGAATTAAGACTCTTTAACTTCCAGAGTTACGTTAGATATTGAGAGACTTTTCTTACGTCTTCAGCGGCTACCGATCTCTCGTTGACGTTTACGATCAGTGCCTTTTCGTTTGTGAAACTGCAATAACATCGAATAATAAGATTTGGTTCTTTCTGTTCTGTGCAGGGATAAGACACTTACCACACGGAGATGCCTAAGCTCTTGCAAGGCACCAGTTCTAAAGCCACGCACCTCGGCATTTGCCAGGTGTCGTCCAGGAAAGCTGCGTTTCTCAAATTCAGCTTGAAGTTGAACTTGCCGCACTGCAACAGCACGGACAACAATATCTCTCGCAGAATGTCATCTTCCAAGATGCTCTTTAATTCGTAAAACTCGGCAGCTAGAGTTGGCATTTTGGCCTAGTTACATGTAACATACCTGTCAATTTCTACAGATAATCAAGAAATAATATACGTATCACATAGAGAACAAGATACGTGGCACAATATCTCACCAATATTTCGACCGGCATGTGAAGGCATTTTCGTACCAGACATATTCTTATCAGAAGACGAAGTCGTCCGATGGATGTCTGTACTTTTGGATTTTGCTTTACTTGCTCGACCACTAACGAGAACGCGTTATAAGAACTGAAACATCATAATGTAAACAAACATTTGTGTGGACAATTGTGAAATGGATATTAAGATGGTATTGTTTTTTTATTGGAAAAAACAAGAACTATCGGCTTGCCTGTAATTTCTCGCAACTATGTATTCCAACCAGTTCCATGCACAAGCTACTTTTAGGTACCCAACGTTATTATCAAAATAAGGCAATAAACCCTTTTGGAAGCAATTTTCTAAGCTCTTGCAAAAGTGATGTAGGTCCTCGTTTTCATCAGTGATCTGTTTAGCATGTTCCATCAACTTTCGAGTCCATCCTGAAAAGGCATACAAGAAAATTGCAACTACATAATTATATTTTTATCAGAGAGGTAATGATTTGCTCAATATTTACAACAAAAAAAAGTGATTAAGCAATATTATTGGCAAAAATCTATACTTTTATATAATTTGTTGATAATATATAGAAAATATAAGGATTCTCATCAACAAATAATAATAACTCATACAAAACATTGATGTGATGGTCTAAAAAAACTCTTCTATTTAAAAAAATTATAAAAAATACTTGTATCTTATTAAGATCTTAAATTTTGTTAATTGGACTAATATTATTTATGTGTGTGTGTGTGTTATTATTTGTGTGTAATATCAGACATTTTTAAAATTCATATCTCTGACCTACATATCTTTAAAAACCACGTGGATTCTCATAAAAATTAGATACCAACATTGCACATCTATTGACAATTTTTTTAAAAACTGCAAGATATGACAGATGTAAATATATGATAACGGAGGAAAAAGATGTGTATCTAGTCAGCACATCACAACGCGTCTAACCTGTTCAAATTACCTTTCAGCTCTTTGATGAGAGGATCCGAGACCGACATGGCACATTCTCCGGCAAAATATTGCCGTTAAATCGTTTGGGATATCTTCATGATGTACGTCCTGTCGTAAAATCGGTTTATCGCCGCAACTTAACGTGTGTCAGTCGCACCATACCTCGTCAACGAAGACACCTGCATCAGGTGACCGAATGCGAGCACAGCAGCAGTGATGTTAGCGTGTCTAGTGGGAATCGCGCGTTACATTGCGCTCGTGTGGAGAATCGAACGTGATTGGCCTAAACGTGTGTGTGTATGCAACACAGCTGAAGCTTAAGTTTGTGTTGAGGAGAATATTACTCTAATTGAATAATATTATGCGACGTTTCCGCGGACCGTATCAAACTTTGTTTTCATTCTCAAGTTTGCGTTTACCGGCTGTTACATATACGGCAATGAATTTTCTCACAATAATATTCTGTAATTAAATGTAAATTATTTGTCGATTTCGTATCGCTAATCGAGGCATTTATTTAAGTATACACGGACAAGAGTGTTGCGCTGATAACGTTCTCGCTCCGTTGTTTTTTTTTTTTATTTTCCTAATCGCGCGCCACGAATATTATATTAGCATCAGTATCTTCGTGGCTCTCGATCGTGGCGGCGGTTATCTACTTCGTCGCTTAATCTCCACATCCGCTGCCGGGCGTCGTCGCGCGTTTCAAGCATATCTCGAGCGAAGTAAGAAATCGTCAGCATGGCCACGCCGGTGCCGGACATTAATAGCGTCAAGACGAAGGCGTTGCGCACCTACGCCGAGAAATTTGGCGAGCAGGCCGTCGTCTGCGTGTACGCGCCGGGACGCGTGAATCTCATAGGCGAGCACACCGATTACAACGAGGGTTTTGTCTTGCCGATGGTAATAATAAATTCTCGCAGCTTTTTGAAAAATAAATTTTCTCACAACTTTTTGAAATTTTTGCGCGCAAAAATATTATATTGTATCTCGCATTTAATTACAAATACGTTTTCTCTTTGGAAGAATTACGTATTTGATTGCGCTTACATAATCGCGAGGAATGCAAATTGTAAGACTCGCTCGATAAACGCAAGTTTAGCTTGCTCTTTGACACGACTCAAGCGCTACCTATGCGACGTCGTAGATCAATGAAATACGGTGAACAATATTTATAGTTTTACACGTATATTGTTTGTAATTGTTATAAGTTGTTATTGCAGTTTTTCTTAGTAATTCAAAGTTAACTTTATTCTAATTATTCACTCTTGTGAACAATATTTATTATTTCGAAATATTTATGTGATAAAAGATTTAATACGCATACAATTTTGAATGTATTCTTATCAGGCACTACCAATGGTAACGGTGATAGTCGGAAAGTCTCATGACGGTAAAAAAAGCAAGATCGTTTCTCTGAGCGACGCGATCGGCACCACGAACGAATTTGAATTTGAAGCAGGGCGGCGGGACAACATAAAACCGGGAGAGCCAAAGTGGGCGAATTACATAAAAGGATGCATCGCTAATTTTGTTTGTGAGTTATTCGTGATTTTAATTAATTTGTCAAAAAAAACGAGAACAATTTGTTTGATTTTATGACGTCAATTAATTCTGCGATATTAGATAAATAAAGTCTTAGAGAATTGTCTTGTTTCAAGACGGAATTAAATCCACTGTGACCGGTAAATCAATATGTAAATGTACTTTAGGTGATGTTCCTGCATTCAACGCGGTAATCGTATCGACTGTCCCGGCGGGTGCTGGTCTCAGCAGCTCGGCGGCATTAGAAGTAGCGACTTACACCTTCTTGGAAGCGTTAAGCGGAGAAAAACCAGAGAGACCAGAACAAAAAGTATACGTACAGATTTGTTTTTTTTTTTTTTTGCAATTACAGTCTTTGTTTTTTTATTAAATATTTATCGAATATAATTTGTTAACATTTTGTTAGCGTTTTTATTGAATATATTACTCTTTCTGAGAGAATTGCGAACTTATTTTGTTAACAATAACGTAACGTAACGTGGTTTGTAAATGTCACAGGCCTTAGCGTGTCAAAAAGCGGAGCACGACTTCGCGGGAGTACCCTGCGGTATAATGGACCAGTTTATCTCGACCATGGGCAACAAGGGCTGTGCTCTTCTGCTTGACTGCCGTGATCTCACCACAAAGCAAATATCCATGCTTCACATAGACGACTACGTTTTCCTCATAACGAATTCGAACGCGCCGCACAAGTTGAGCTCGAGCGCTTATCGCGAACGCAGAGACTGTTGTTACGAAGCTGCGAAAATATTGGGCAAAAAAAGTTTGAGAGATGCAAATATAAATGACGTTCAGGGTATTGTTTCTCTTGCGGTGTTCTTTTATCTTAATTTTCTTCTCAAATAATCATTTTTACGCGCTTGCGTGTATAATTTTAATATTTAATTACAGGTTTTGTTGTTTAATTGTTTTTGTACAACGAGCTAATTATTTTATGTATAACGGTGATTTTTTTTGTCTCAGTACTCGAATCACAGAACGCAGCCGTTCACGTTGTGAGAAGAGCTCGCCACGTGATTACGGAAATTCAACGAACCTTAAACGCCGCGGTGGCGCTCGAGAAAGGTGACTTTCAGCAGTTCGGACAATTGATGAACAAGAGTCACGATTCACTGCGCGACGACTACGAAGTCTCGTCCGCGGAGCTCGATTCGCTCGTTTCGGCCGCCAGAGAAGTGGACGGTGTATTGGGAAGCCGCTTAACAGGCGCGGGTTTCGGTGGTTTTTTTTTTTTTTTTTTTTTTTTTTTTTTTTTTTTTTTTTTTTTTTTTTTTTTCTATATTAAGCTCGTACGTTATTTGTAAGCGCTGGTAAAAAAATTATTTTTGCTTCATGTAGGTACTCCGGTACACCCACATTCTACATAGCAACGCCAATCGGAGGTGCTCGTGAAATCGGCGTTAAGTAATAATAGTTTTTAGATCTTCAATACAAACATGTACATATTTTATAATATTGTATAACGGATTTGAGATTTATCTTGAAATATGACTGATATATTTTAAAATGTGTCATACGTTCGCGTTTATCGAAAATATATTTCATTTAGAAGAGCGAAATTCTGAATATATTTACAATGAGATTATTTACAATCGGCTTACAATGCCGTCGGGAGGACTACTTCACAGTTTTACACAGAACGATGTATGATTGTAAATAAGTTAATAGCGTACGCACATATAATTAGCGGGAGGAGAAGGAGAAAAAACGAGATAATTATGTTTAAAAAAAAGTCGTAAATATAGAATGAAAGTTTTTCATACAATGCCTCAGTATTGAGAGAGAATCGATGATAAAAATTTTTAAAATTTTAATGAATCTTAAAAACTAAATATCTTGTGCCGTTTTGCAACATAATTTCGTGTATATTAATTTGTTTAAAAAATAATATCCAAGCTCAAAGAAAAGTTGAGAGAAAAGTTATTGTTCAAATTATATATAAAGATCGTTTTGCAACTTTGTAGTTATCTAATTTTCTTGAATAACGAGGCATTTTGATACAACTTTGTTCGGTTGTAGCACCGGATTGTCTTATAAATCTGTTTGTTGGATCTGAATGTTGCGTCGAAATGTAATTAATAATCGAAACTCCTTTCGTAAGTACAAAAATATTATACAGGCTAATTTTATATATATATATACTGAATTGTGCTAAAATACATATGTACAACCTCTTAATTTAATTAAATAAATTTGAAAGTAGCACTTTTTTGCGCTGCACAGTAATACTGTATATATAGCGGTAGCTACAAAAATGTTCTCGCTATAATACTGATGTTCAAAAAAAAAAAAAATATATACTGCGCGTTTTCCAATCGTCCACATTTTTTCTTCAATATCGATTGAGAGTTTCGGTTGAGCTATTTGTATATTCTGCAATTATAAAAACATACATATGTAACATGTAAACAAAAAATTATATATGTAACATAAACAATAGCCATTTTAAAAATTAATTTACCTTTAAGGCAGTCGTTGAGTTCGATCTCGCTGGAACTACATGTAAGTCCTGAGGGTTTTACGCCTTTAAATATTTCGATCACGCTCGGCTTTAAATTGTGAAAGATCAATGGCTGACCCCGCTTCGCAAAATCCTCTATTAAAGTTTTGATGCCCTGACGAGAGAAATTATTACAATTTATAAAGACGGATTTGTCCGTGCGATTTATTGTAAGCGAGCAACTTTTATTATCTCTATTATGAATTTTTTGTTTTTCGATGAAATTACTTTTGCCGCGGTGAAATCAGCTGCTTGAATATGCGTGGAATCTATCACAACAGGGACGTTGATTCCCTCTCGTAATCCTTGCTTACTAATAACAGCTCGGACATATTCGACGCTTGGAAACACCAAGCTTCGATCCGGAGTAATGACAAGATATTCATAGCCACTAATGCTCTGTAAAAACAAACAGGAGATACGATATAACAATGTATGTTTTGTAGATTGATGATTGTATGAAGAAAACTTATCATATATTGAGGACGCGCAAATGAGAAAAAAATTTTACATATGAGAGAAATCATGTGATAAAATATGTGTATACTGAAATATAAAATCTTAAAGTTTACAATTTTACAGAAATTGAAATATAAGAATTAAATGAAAGATTCAAGAAACCAAATTTATGTAAAAAAACGATAATTGCAAATATGGTTTTTATATTTTATTTCACACAAAGTTGTAAACTTACTGTAGCTTTGTGAACTCGTAACGTCGGTCTGGCCGAGGCGTAAAGTAGGAACAAGAGATTTATACCGATGCCGATTACTATGCCGAGTTCGAGTCGTATAAACAGGCAGCACAGAAACGTGGTCACGGCCGGTATGAGATCGATTTCTGAAAATAGCATTGCGATATGAACTTTCTATTGTCCGCTAGTTTATTACGCGACGATTTCGCCCGTTATATGATGGAAAAGTACTTTTGCTTCGCCACATGGGCTTCACCACTTGGAACTCCACCGTAAAGACGACCGCGGCGATGATGACGGCCGCCAGAGCAGCTTTTGGAATGTAGTACAGATAGGGTGTCAGGAACTGTAACGATATAAGCACCAGCAGTCCGGTATAGATGCCGCCGAGTGTCGTCTTAACCCCGGACGAGTGGTTCACCGCACCTCTGCTGAGACCGCCGCTCACAGGCATTGACGACACGAACGACGAAACCACGTTGCATGCACCCAGTGCCAACATCTCTTGAGTCGCGTCTATCGACTTGCCATCAGCTGCAGAGATAATATAAATTTAATTACTCGAAACAAGACGTATACACGTTATATATAACGTAAGAAAAGCAATTAATTTAGATATTAATATATTAAGTATTTTTGTGTGTGTTAATCAAAACAAAGTAACTGTAATAAGTTTTATTTCAAGAGTTTTATATTTATTTAGTAGAAAAATTCAAACACATTGATAATTTTGTCTTTTTGCAGAGCTCTCTTACAGAATACTTTGGCGATAGAAATAGTTTCCAGTAGACTCAGCATGGGAACGACCAAACAGCCGGTACCGAGAGCGGAAATCATGTCGATGAAATTGTAGGTATCGTTTCCGACGTGGGATTCGAAAGGCGGCAGACGAACTTCCGGCAGTCCCTGCTTCACGTGACCCGTCAGAATAACAGGCGATTCTCCGAGATGCTCCTCGAGGAGCCAGCACATTACCGCACAAACGATCACTACGATGATGTTTCTAGCTGTGGAGATCAGCCAGATTAGCTTTGCAATAATCTGTTGTAGTTGCGACGGTACTTTGGTATTTTTTGGTACTATCAGCCAGTCCTTCACCTTCTGTGAACACGAACAATGCGCGGCTTTTGAGTTTCCATTGTTAAGTTACGAGCACGAACAAGAATGCCAGAGTTGCTTTCCCGCAACCTGTTGCAATTATTTCAGTAATGGCGCACTTACTCGAAGAAGCAACAGAATGATTATACAGACGATTCCCAGAATAGTGTCCCAACACCTGGTCTCCCTGATGTGCTCGAAGATATTTTGCCAGACCTGAACGAATTTGGTGCCGGTGACTTTGATCCCGAGAATGTCCTTCACCTGACTAGTGGCGATGATGATCGAAGCCGCCGACGTGAAACCCACGGACACCGGCCCCGATATAAAATCCAGCAAGAATCCTAATTGTTCGCGTTACGCGAAAAATAAATTAAATTAAAGCTGGTACAAAAAGAGAGAAGAACAATTTAAACGTGAAATAACGTGCGTGTTACGTGAAAAAGTGCGAGACAAAAAATACGTTTACGAAGGTAAGAAAAATTACGTCACGTAATCTCCTTGTGTTTTTTTTTTTTTTATTTTTTTTTTTATGACACGTTACCTAATTGCAGAATGCCCATTAGTAAAGAAACACAGCCGGAGATGAAGCACAACAATACAGCGAAATCGGGTCCCAGATGTGCCTTTTGCAAAGTCTCTCTCGTCAGAATCGCGGCGATTGCGGTCGGTCCGACAGGCACATCCTTCCAAGAACCCAAGATCGTGTACACGAAACAGGCCATAAAAGACGAATAGAGTCCGTACTGCGATCAAAAGCGATACACGTGGATTCAGTTTACGAAGTAAACAGTCAAGGAAAATTTTTCGTCGAAAAATGTTCTAATTAGGTCTCGTACTACTTCAACTCGCACAAACTATCTAAAACAACTGCTACAACAAGGTGAGTCCTTCTTTTTTATAAATTTGCTATAAGTGTTTCACAAAGAAACCGGACAAGTTCAACTCGCCGGACGTTCGAGTTTACCTGCAACGGTAGACCCGCGACGTTAGCGTACGCTATGGCTTGCGGTATGACGGTGAGGCCTACGGTAATACCGGCCACCAGATCGCTCACTATATAGTCTCTTTGATAATTCGGCAACCACGTGAGGATCGGTATCCTCTTGAACAACAGCTTTCTTGTGCAGGACCTCCGGACCCGTCGGCGAAGCCATTTTCTTCCAGAGGTCCACCGAACGCTCTTGTCAGAATTTTGCGGCACTGAAAGATATATTTTGCAAAAATACTAAAATTTAAATGTACTGTGTTCTGCAACAATAATACATATATAAAAACAGAACTGTGTATTCTGTAACAATAATAACTCGAGAACGAGTGTCGGGATATTTATTTAAAATTGTTTTGCTCACAATTTTCTCTCGAAAATGTGCGAACATCTAAAGTACGTAAACATGTAATTACGCAACATGTAATTTTTTACATGAAAAAGTGACAAGTTTTTGTGTTGGTTATAAAAAAAGGCGTATCTACAAATTAAGATATATCTTGTGTCACGAGGAAATGATTTCATTATAAGAGACGTAACTTCCACCTCGCGTCGCGTTGTGTTCACGTGCTAACGATGCGGCTGATAGTGACATAATTTAGTTTTTTTTTTTTTTTTGCACTCATCAGCCGCCTCGCGCTGCAGTCATTCGTGTTCATGGACTTGATGGAAAAAGAGAAGAGAAACGTCGAATGCACAAAGACGCCAGAACAAATTATTCCACTCGACTAGTAATTCAGCGGAAAAGACATAAAATATAAGATATATTGACAATATCAATATTGATGAAGAAATGTAAAACGTAGTTTTTTTTTTTTTTAATTAGCGATTTTAATCAACGTACGTTGATAAAAATCCGAATGCTCAGATTGCGTCAAATTTTTCGAGATCGTCATTGTGCGGGGAGAGTTCACAAGGCTGATGTTTATTTTTATGTTATCGTTAAACATATCTGAGAAGCGTCAATTTCGCGCGAATCTCGCATTTCCGGAAGAAGTTAATTTTTTGCTGTCATGTGATTCTAATTTGCAGTTTACGTCAGAGACGTAGTGATTTTAATCGGCGCATCTTTCTTCGTTCTTATCCTCGTCTTCTTATCCGAGTCACGGCAAAAGAGTATAATAAAGTATTAATTTTACTTAACAATAATTAACTCTAATTAATAGCGAATAATTCAATTGATCGCGAATACATAATAGATGAGCTTCTCGCAATTTGAATAACGTTCGACGCACAAAGTCGAGATATCGCGCGCGCGCGCGCGTGAGAGAGAGAGAGAGAGAGAGAGAGGAAGACAAACGTTAATCGTTATTTACATATTGGAACATGTAGAGCAGATAATAACGATTCAGCAATATGTGCTCGCGCGACATCGAATGATGATGATGTAGGGCGTGAAACGCGATTTTTTGTGTCAATCAAAATTCACTTTGATGCAAAAACAAAGCTGACGTAACAGCGTCGATTATTGCTCCTCGTCTAGATCTACATTCCGCGCAACAGTTAAAAACGTTACAGCGAACTTTTTTGCAAACCGGTTATTGTGATATTTGCGCATTAATCAACGTAATAAGTTTTTTTTTTTTTTTTTTTTTTAACAGATTCTTACGTACACGCGATTTATGTATTTTCTTGCGCGCTTCTCGCTATCGCGAATCAATGATGTCCTTTCTCATGTACATGTGGTTTGTCAGTGTCTCGAGAGAATAAGTTTATTACTCGGTCAACTTTCCGTAACGATTTCTCGACAAATTTGTCGCGCTCGAAATTACACATTTCACGCACAAAATTACCACTTGTCTATATTATCGCAGATAATAAAGCCGATAAGAGCTTGGATGCGGCATTTCTTAAGTGTGCGTGTGAATATTTTATTGCAGTAAATGATAAAATTACCGACGGTCTTTAATTCCGAACGATCGTCGGAAAATATTGGAATCTGTCAAATTGCAGACTTGACATTTTCCGATCAGAATTAAAGATCGAAACGGATCGAAAAATTTTTATAATTTGTTAATAAAATATTCACACACACGCTTCAAAATCCCGTTCAAGCTCTCATTGGCTGTTTCAATCTGCTATTTTTTTTTTTTTTTTTAAGGATGAAAGAAAATCTCGTAGCTACATCTTCCACATTGCCTTGTGCAAGATATTATCTCTTCTTTTTACATGATGCGTGTGTAAAGACACAACGCGAATATACAAAAGCCGATAGAGCTAACGTGCCTTGAAACAATTTTTTCGATTGTGTTGAACAACGCTAAAAACGACCGTTCAACCGTGAAAGTGAAGGTCGGTATACGGTGCGCAATCATTTTTGTCAATTTTTGCCGACGTTTCCGCCACCGTCCTCACTCCCATGACGTGTTGTGCTGTATATGTTCCTAACAACACACGTTTGAATCAACGTCAATTATTTTCTCATCTACTTTCGCGTGCGAAACAACAAATTGAGTCGCCAATGCGATGAAGTTTTCGCGTATTACCTCCCGTAATTTGCTTTGTTTCGTTGTCGACGTGTCGTTTGTGTGTTGTCAAGAAGTACGCAAACACATTACCGTCGTATCTCTAGTGACAGCAATAACCGATAATCTCTGACAAGCAATGTCATAATAAATCAACACAATATGTATTTGGCAGAGAAGAAAAGAATTTATTTCGTCTTGAAGTCAGCATTTGTTACTGTAAAAAAAAAAAAAAAACTGTTTATGTCTTGATAATATTCTTTTAAAAGTGTTTGTGCTCGAGAGAAGTATTCTATTTCAAATCCTGATTAAAAACACACATGGACATCCGGTCGTAAAATGACGGATTTCGTAGCTCCTCTTGCTCAATTAATTATTTAAGTATCGAAGAAATTAAAAATACCAACGAATAAAACGTTTTTTTTTTCTCAAATCGCTCGTCGAAAACGAATGATGCGGATGAAACCAAGTTGTTCAACTCAACGATTGCTCTATATACCGTATAATATCAAAATACAATGTGTGACGCAACTCACCTTCGAGACTGACAATCTTCGCGTCTTTGGTAATGGCATGAGCGCCGTGGCTGATTACGCCGCTGCTGGGATTGCCGTTCGGTGCGTTCGGCTCGTTGTTGTTACTGCGAAGAACCTCGTCGAGCACGTTGCTGCTGAAGCCCGTTAGCGTGACCTCTCGACGTTGGTTTTCCATGTCGTGCTCCTCGTTGACGTTGTATCTGGACATGATGATGTCCAGAGACGTGATGATCGAGACGCGAATTCGGACGCGTGTTTCGTCCTTCGATATCGATGCGCGACGCCGATGTGAAGCTGGTGGACTCCTCTCAGGTGGACTCCATCCTGCCGATTGCTCGCTTTGCTGCACGGTGACCCTGAAGCAGGAGAGAAAACCGAGAGTGAACTGATTTGTATTTTTTTTTCTTTTTTTTTTTTATTATTGTCGCGCTTATCTTCCAGATCTGCCGTTCACTGATAATCTATGCGCGCAATCATAGGTTGTTTCATTATTGTATCATTAATCTCACGCGCGTGTATCTACATCAGGTACCGCCTCCCCCAACCGCGAGTATCCAGTTGGAATTGTTTCGCGAAACGCGAAATTCTCGACACAACGAAAGGAATTGCGACGTCAATTTTCTTATACAAATTGCGACTTTTGATTAGTTACGTACGCGCACATTTATGTTTTACATTCATTTCATGAGTTTCAACATAAATAACTTTCTCTTCTCCGGGTGATTACAATGCAACAATATTCTAAAAATAAAGATTTCCAAGAGTTTTGCAAAGAGGCGTGTATTGTTTTTTTCTTTGAAACAAAGCGCAATTGCAAAATCACGTTTAGCGGATTATTTCTTGCTTAAATTATTCAATCGCGCGTTCTCTTCTTGGCGCGAGATGAAAATGCTCGGGTGGGTGGTGATTGCGTTCGTGCTCTCGAGGTTTTCCAGATGGACGATGGCAAAAAACAAAACGCGGCGACGGCAAACAAATACGCCGATATGTAATTGAAAGAATTTTGCAATTGGATTTGCGAAAACTTGTAAAAGAGCGAATGAATTTCATCCTAACGAGGGAGGTACGTGCGT
Source organism: Pseudomyrmex flavicornis (assembly GCA_014825475.1). NCBI lineage: Eukaryota > Metazoa > Arthropoda > Insecta > Hymenoptera > Formicidae > Pseudomyrmex > Pseudomyrmex flavicornis. The sequence continues at coordinate 23,721 of QVNW01000929.1, read as the reverse complement.
GCACACGCGAGTTGAGCAAGAAAAAAATAAAGAATATTGCGCACAAACGCTCGATCGCGTTAATCGACACGAAATTGAAAATTAGCTACACCAAATTTAATTGTTTGTTTTCACATTTGTGAATATGTACGTTAATAAATAATTACAGCTGTGAAAATTTATAAAAAAAAAGCACACACGTATTAAAATTCGAAATGGAGAGAACTCGAGAAAAAAAAAAAAAAAAAAAAAAAAAAAAAAAATACACTACGCATATATTTTGATAAAATCTGTTTTTCGTTACTTATCAATTTAATTATCGAGCGAGATAATAGACATACGAACATTCTGTAATTAATAAATGTTTTGTAATTAATTAATTGTTTTCGGCGCTGCAATATGTCCTCGTATAAATCTCTCAATAATTGTGTGAAACGCGAACAGAATTATGTGTGGCTTGCGAATTATTGTTTCCTGAAACACACAGATTCGAATCGCTGAAATCATATAATAATAAACGGAAAAATCATAATAAACGGAATTTGACAGATGATCTCGTCGATCTCGTGCGAAGCATCACGCTGAAATTTCACGTTTAAAATTGCAATTTGTGTCAGAAACACACCAATTTTGAGTTAGTCCTGAAATGTTACTTTCAATCATTTTTTTTTTTTTTACAATCGTGCGGCGTACAACTATGACGAGTCTCAATAATAAAACTTTCGCGCGATATATTGCAACACGTCAAATCGAAGCTGCTTCGCGTTTCGTGTTTGAAAATCGAGCTCGTTACACGAAGCGGAAGCGCGGCGATACGGGAAACTGTTTGAATGTTACAACACAAGTTAACGTGAAAAGATGAACGAGTTGGGAAATCATGCGAATTATACGCGTGTAATCTGATATCGTCCGATATAGTAGTTTCGTAAACGAAAAGCAGTGTGTGAGTGCGCGTTTGTTTCGCGGAATTCGGGATGCACATCGCGAATATCATCGCGATGTTTGAGGAAAGAGCAGAACATGCGAAAGAACAAAAAAAAAAAAAAAAAAAAATATCCGACTAGCCGCGCGCCTTCTCTGTGTCGAATATAATCGTCGTTCTCGTTATATCGCGTATTATATTTTTATATTTACCATTTTATATATCGCATACGTGATACAACATTGATATAAAGATGATAATCTCGAGCTTGTGAGCGACGTTGTTCGAGAAAGAAATCAATTGTCTCACATAATTCGCGGCGCGACGTAAGCGCGTGAGGAATGTGTTGCGTGAAACGGACGACAAAAAATCATTAAAAAAAAAAAAAAAAAAACATTAGCATTGGAATTGATTCGTTAAAAAGATATATTGAAAGGTCTTTGTTGTAACTTTTGTTGTAAAATATTTCAGAGCTAGCTAGAAATCCGGTGTTGAAGTTTATCTCCGAGATACACGTATGTCGTATGTTTTATGATAACGATTATATCACATCTCTGCATGCGTAATATATGTATACATATTTTTTTTTTTCCACCTACAGCACGGAAGAATGAAACGTCCGTGAGCGGTCAGTAGTTATTTATATATTTTGCATGGTCATTATAAATAAACACAAATGACCAAACATGTTTAGTTCAAATTAGCGAGTTTGCATTGTTCTGACTGATGTCTCTATTTTAAAACTCTGTCTGAAATGATATTCGAAGTTTTTCACAGCTGTATAGATAAAAAAACGAAATAATTTTTTTGTTTTTCGAAATATCTAGATTAATTTCATCGAAAAAATTACTATTTTACTACTATTTTTCGTTTCTCCATTATATTTTTTTAAGTTCTGTTTCTCTTTTTTGACTTATATACAATTTTAAATTGTATTTTAAATATATTTAATATCTTCTGAAATTATAAAAAGGATGAAATTATAAAAGGAATTACAATTTCTGAAACGTTTAGTCACTCGTTCAGAGAATCTGTAATTAAGAAAAATTTCGTGACTATCAAGTTTCTCAATTTTACAAAAGTCTGTGACGTTCAGCGGAACGTTGTGTGCTTATCGGTACGTACTTGAAAAAAAAATTATAAACAAAACACTTATATTCTCAATATTTAACACAAATACTGAGACACTGTTCGTATCTCTCATTAAGAGATTTCCGTGTGCATGTTATATCACGATAACAAATTGTGAAGCATTTTTATGCACACATGTGTGTTATATCTCGCATTGAACAACGAAATATATTTAATCTCGAGAGAATCTCAATTACTTTAAATCAACATTTCACCCAAGATTTTTTTTTTTTTTTTTTTTTTTTAGCTCTTTGATATTACCTTAATTTAATTGTCAAAGAAGTGTCGCGTCACGTTTGCGATATGTATAAATTTTTCCAGGAGACTTCGCGAGAGAATTATTATATAACACATCATGTGAGTGAATTTCTTAACGCTAGCCTCATCTTCCGGAGAAGAAAAAAAGACGTTTTTGTCGTCAGATCGATCTTACTTAGCGGCAATTCATCATCGGCCAAACATTTTGTAATGACGGAACGTTGCGGCGAATAGCTGTCCGTGTTTTTTAACTGGATTGTCAATGAATCACGGTTTCGCGCGTTAGTCGAGAAAATGAATAGTTTGCCTGGAAAATCCTTGAACGCTTTTGTGCGACAAGCAGACGAACGTAATTTCGAGGTTTTGAGCGAATTATTTCACATTGATTTAGGCACATGTGTGTGTTATTAGCGAAGGTGTAGCTGTCAAATTCACGGAAGACGACGCAAATGTCCAGAAAACTTTTGTATCTGTATGTGTCGAAGATTGTTCGTGAAATTTGGAATATCTTTCGAAATGTATGAGTGTGTGTAATTTTTTGATATTACGCAACTCAGTCCATCAAAGTTTTTGTCGAGGTGTTTCTTAAATCGTTTGAACATTTATTTGCACATTTATTCGATCAGATAGATGTGTCAGAGAAATACAATCACGGCGGGTTAATGTCACATACGTACTTCGCGTGGACGCGATTGCAGCACGAGGAAGTGTATCGGAGGTCTATCAGCGGTTTTTACCTTTGATATCGTCAGACACCGTAACTGAAAAAAATATCACTTTGGTCAAGGTTTCCTTATATAAGTGGATTCGAAACCGAACTAATACGGTACCGACGTATTTTACGAGACTCAAAGAGAAGGAATGTTCTTCTAACGAATTTTAATATATTATCGTTCGAAGGAGAGAAAAAGGCGCGCGCGGTGAAGGATCGAACAAACGATCCTTCGCTAGGCTCGATATTTTAAGTCGATATGGAGCAACGTCCCACACTTCTTTCGGAAGAACATCGGACAATCCAAAATTGATAAATTGGTTTCGTGTATACAAAATTTTCAATTTGCGAGCAAAAATTTGCGCGTGAGAGCGCCGTGTGTCACGATTGTGTCGTTTTCGCAAATTTCCTGTTCGAATCCGCACTCGGGTGTTCGATTACAGACGCGCGCGCGCGCGTTCGAGATTCGATTTTTTACACGCGTGAAATGTCGCAGCGAATGTTCGCTATGTCTCACTCGGTCGAAGTTCGCCGCGCGTGCGAAAGTTTATTTGAAGACCTATAATCCCACATAAAGGCGAATGATGCTTTCTCTGGCGCGATTTCAGCGGTCGATCGGACAAGAGTTGTTCTCCCGCGCACAAGTTTTGCACGTAATCACGTGCAGCACGTATATGAGTGCGCGCGCGTGCGAACAAATTTCTTTCTCTTTTCTCGCGAGCATCGAGCCGAAGTATGTCATCCGACCGCGCGCGTGATTGGCATCTCTTCTCTTCGTTTTTGCTACACGTCGTATAATAGGTAGTCAACGAGCCGCGCACGAACGATCTTCTAATGTGTACGCACGTAAAAGCTGTTAAACGAACCGTTCGAATACCCTCGACTGCGCTCGATCTCTCGCGTGGCGTCGATCGCGCGAGAAAACACAAAATAGCTACAAATTATAGCCACTTTTATTTCACAATCTTGATGATTTTGATATCATTTTTTATATCGCGTATCATTAAAAAATTCACTTTCATATGTATGCATTAGATTGACTCGTAAGCAAGTTTCCGATTAAGTCAACAAGAAATTTATTTTTTTTTCAAGATAAAGTTACTGTAATTCCTAATGATTTTTAGATTTGATATAAATATCATTAGATGGAATGCGGTACCTGTTGGAAATTATCTTAAAAAAAAAAAGATACAAATTGTTGTTGCCTAAATCGGAACTCCGGTTTGTGAATGAACCTGATACACATCGTCCAGTTTTTAAACAAAAAAAAAAAAAAAACACCATTCTCGCGAGTCTCAATTTCGTTTCGTGAAATTACTTTTTTACATATTTATTTGTATTTAATTACTCACCCCGGTTTTTCCGTTCAGAAATGTCACAACGGGTCTCTCCAGTTCTACATCTCGTCTTCTCTGTTTCGTTCACTCGGAAATACGTCGAGAACGACGTGCGCTCACCGTCGTCGTCGACGTTACGTTCTCGTTCGTGGATGCGAACTGTTTTGTCGCTTCCTTCGCGCGCGAAAAAAAAGCGCAATTCGGAACGAAATCAGGAGAGCGAGGGCGGTCGCGCCGTTACGACACAAAGTCACCGACTCACCTCGCAGCGGCGGCGCGGAAGCTACGAGAGTTCGCTCGCTCACCTGTACCGCGCCGATCTGACAGTCGCGAATTTTACTTTTGCGACACGACACCGGCGGGTTCCCCGCCAACGCACCGGATCACCACGTGCTCTCTCTCTCGTTGGTCGAAGTTGCCTGCCACTAGAGAATTGGCGAGGGAGATCCTACTGTTTCTCTTTGTGTGTGTGCGTGCGTAATGATCTCTCGTTAAATAGTCATTATACTGGAATTTGTAATGCGAGATTGTGTATAAAAATCAAGTTATATTTCCACGAAACGGGAACGAAATCATGTGAGGAAAACGTCCGGGCGCGCATAGGGGATCCACCGCGCTATTAGAAGCAAGTCTAAAACAGTTCTGTACAATCGCGATTTTCCTGAAAAAAAAAAAAAAATGATTATCATTAACGTATTTCCACAAAAAAACCCACGCTGTCCGTCAGATTAGATTGCGCACGGTTTATAAGTAAGAACGTTTGGTTCGAATAATAACCTGCGTCAATATTCATATGGAATGACGATGGAATCCGATTATGCGACGTTCCATTTGCTCGCGCGTATATCATCGATAATCGATCGTGCGATACACACACACGTTTACGCAATACACAATAAAGAAGGAAAAACTTTTATGTTCGTGATAAAAAAAAAAAAATACAAATGTAAAATCATCGTAGCTCGATTATATCTAAAAAAAAAACAAAATGATTTGCCAATTTGTTCGGAACTGTTTCAATTTTTTTACGCGCTCGCATAGATGCGCGTTGTTTTATTCTCTTTAGAAAGAACTTTTGAAACTACTTTTTCATATAATTATTTTATGGCGCTAACATAATAAATGTACCGTGTACGATCAATTGAATATAATCGTTTAATTTATATAATCTTTTAATTTTATTTAATTATATATTATTATTATTTATTATTTCGATTTCTCTTTACTCTCCCAAGTGATAGAGATAAATTACATGTTCACACGTCTCACTTATCCTTTGCGGAAGATTTCTCAAAATACGATTTCTCTAATTGATGTACTGACGCAAATAAGTGAAAATAAAACGAAGAGACCGCGACATGGTAATTATACCGAGAATTCGTAACGTCTCGCGTTTTGCGCGCGTAATCAGTGTATGCGATGAAGTGTGGCGATCCTGACAATCGATCGATACAATTTTACTAGAGTAGAAAATGCGATAATCGATGAAACGACGCGAGCAATAAAAATAAAAAAAAAATAAAAAAATAACGCAGGTAAGTGCATACATTTGCATTTTTATAAATCACGCAATCAGATGGCGTTAAAGTCTGTTTGCAAGAATAATTTAACGCAATGATACATTAGCACACATACAAATCTTGTTGAGAACCAAAAACTATAAATAAAAGTGGTTTTTAATATTTCTTTTTTCATTAAAAAAAAAAAAAAATCGGAACAAATGCGAGTTTTTCATACAAAATTTGTCGATTGCCCAGCAACATGTGGCAATAATCACTGTTTACTTGTGGTGACATTACATAATTTGATGCTTGGCATGCAACGTTAGCGATAAGGAACACACAAGCCTTCCTTTTGAGAGTTTTGCCTGCTGGCAGTCTGCTTGCCAGGCTCGCTATCTCACGATTGCTTCCGTTCTCTCTTACATCATCGCTCATGCACGCCCACACTACACTTACGCTCGCACATGTGTCCTGAACGGAATGTAATTATTGCAATGTAACTCTAATTTAATAATTAACTCACTTACGCGAATCAATATTATTTTTAATCAATCTAATTACACGTATCGCATATCGCGGCTCGATACAAATTGACGCACTCGACTGTTATGATGCTGTGTTTTAAATATATCTGCAAAATTATTTCTCTCCATTTTTATTGCAAATTTTAAATACAAAAATCCCATTAGAGATGGGAAAGAATCTGCTTCATGGAAATATTTAATTCAAGACTGCATACGATATTTTCATATTCCGGAAGAGTTTTTTCAGTTTTCTTCAATCTTTAATTATTGCAAACACAGTGCAAATATGACTTTTATCAGGAAAAAATAATCGAACAAATAAAATCGCGGAATTTTTTCGCGACTTGAAAAAAAAAAAAAAAAAACGCTGAAGACGTTTATACTTAAACAATTTACATACTTTAATCTGTATTGTGATAATGCGCGCGTAATCAAATTTGTGATTGTCATAACAAGCGTGGTGTCGAAGTGTTCGTCGACGTTAATATATAAACCAATAACAGAAAGATAATATCTCCGATTGAACTCGGATTCGCACGGTCCGATGATAAGCGGACTCGCAGTAAGTGTATCGTAAAGTATATCGTACAGGAAATAATCGTATACCCGCGCATTCGTATAAACGAATACTCAACGCATTACGTCACTCTCCCGGGATTGCGTAAGCGCGTAAAATGTTCAATTTTCAATAAAGAAGCACTGACAAAATCGCATTTTACGCTCAAACGAATCTCATTACCGCGAGCAGATCTTACGCTGCATTTCACGATCTAATCTCTTCCGTTCGTTAATCTTCTAACAGAGTTTCAGCGGGTGAATGTGTGAGAGTCTCCCAAATCAAAGGCAGAGGAACATAGAGACGAAGGATTGTCTCCTCGTGACGACGACGACGATCCTTCGATCGCGCGATCTGTGCTAATTATTTTGAAGACAAGAGAAGAGCGAGCGACGCACGTCAATTGCACGTTACATACCTACGTACGTACAAACAATTCGAACAATCTAATCCTGTTACACACAAAGTGTTATCGCAGACAGATACACACGTGTGTATGCACCTGCGGAATCCGATAGCGTTACACAAATCGCATGACAATTAATCGCGTGCTGTTTAAGCGCACGACTCTATATAGAGAGTCAACCGATTATCTCGTCGAAGAAAAACGAGCGATACACGGAATAATAATTTTCATTTTAATATTTCACGGGATTTCTTTTTTTTTAAATATATCGTTCAAAACCTCACGACGTCAGACGCGATATCGCAAAACTCTTCGAGTTTTTTTTTTCGACACGTGACTCGATTTAAAGCGATAAAGAGAGATGTTTCTCAATTGCATGATCACAAGATAAAATGTTCGCGATCAGGCATTTGTATCTCGCGACAATCGAGCTGTTTTATTATAATTGTTTTTTTTAGATATGATAGCACGCGTACGATAGTACACAACGAAATCATTTATCGGCGATTATCTTATCAGTCTGTGAATGTTTTATGGACGTAGTAACATGAAATTCACGATAAAAAACATGGAATGATTTAAAGAGAATGTGAACGTCTCTTAATGAAACACTCACAATCGATTTCGCACGAAGAAATATACTTCGGCGTCACGATTAGGGTCATTGTACGTGACAAAATTTTAGTCGTTAATTGCAAGGTCGTGAGCAAACAAATCACATACCAGCGTTCTAACTAATGCGAAGTAATACCGATCTGTGATTGGTTGAATTGCTTACGACTCTACAATTACGACTAAAACTTTTTCACGCGCAACGCTGGCTTCGACGTTCGAATTAGTTACCGTAAGGGAAGGGGGAATTGAACTATAGCGGCATAAATCGCGTGGGATCGGCGTAATTCTTAATTTCTTGGTCTCTCGTCAGACATCATGGCGCGATGCCATACCCATTACGTGGCCGCAAATCTTCGATAAACTTGCTGGCGCATTTCTCGCGAAAAGACGCATTCTTCCGTTTCGCGCGCGTTTAAATTCCTGATATAACACTTCCTTCTGCCTTCTGTTCGTGAATCGTTAATGAAATTATGTAACTCTACAGTTTTTTCAGCACATCCGCGTTTTCCGCGGATCATCCGAGCAGCAATGTGTGTGTGTGTGTGTGTGTGTATCACGCACACACGTATCTCACGTGAGCGCCCGTGAGTATGAAATTTTTTTATTTGTGTTGTGTTTTATATTTCACACATAATTGCACATCGCAAATTGCTTTCGTGCACTTGATGGAAGAAGTCGGACAGCTCGAGATGTTTAATTAACGTAATACCGCAATTGTGTCAATTGTTGTATGTAAAATATGCACGTATAATTACGAAAAGAAAAATATTTTCCAGAAGCGCAAGAAATGTTGTTAATTTTTTTTTTTTATAATTTAACGAAGATTCAAATAAATACTGATTATCGATACTGATGTTTGTCTCATTACATACCGAACGAATAACGAGAGATTAGAAATTCTTCTACTTGGCGACGAATCAAAGAAACCGTGGCGATTAGCAGCCAACAGGGCAACAGGTATTCCTAAATTGATTTGAGACATTTCTCGGCTCGTCAAAATTGATCTGATCGCGCCAATTATTTCTGGTCACTGGATCGAAACAATCGGATCGCGCGAGTAAAATTCCGACGAATTTTACAACCGCGCGCACGTTGTGCACAATTGCGTAAGTTCGAGGTCGTCCGCGATGAAGTTTTCACGTGCACGCGGGGCGCACAATCCATGAGACAAATCATCGAAATTGAAATAATTCGCGTGGTGGTTGATAACGCAAAACTAGAGACGTAAGTGGAGCTTACACGGGAAATATCCTCTACTGTATCCCGCAATTTTTTAAATTTAATTTTACCTGCAAAAAAAAATTATTGTTGTTTCCGAAACAACAACAATAATTTTCTTTTATCTGTTCTTTTGCAACAAAACTTGCTTTTTCTCACAGCAGACACTGCGAGAAATATTTTGACGCAATATCAAGTTGATTTTTTTTTGTATTTCAAATATGTTTTTTCCAAATCTCCCTTGCGAAGTTACGGCGCGCGATTCCCATTACCCCCCCCCCCCCCGTCTGTTCCACGACGAAAAAAAAAAGCAGGTGCACCAAAGCACGATATTTGCCTCGGCAAAAGCGATCTCTGTCGAGGGTGGGACGAGGTGGCCGAGTGGTTAAGGCGTTGGACTGCTAATCCAATGTGCTCTGCACGCGTGGGTTCGAATCCCATCCTCGTCGTTCGCTTTTTGTTGTTCCGTGATAGAAAGCCTGCGATAACGTTTAATTGAAAACGGGCGCACAGAGGGAGAGAAAGAGAGAGACTATTTGGCAGCGATCCCACGACTTCGCACACACAAAAACGACTACAGATTCATTGTTTCTTTCGAATTTTCCACAATCGCAGAAAATATTGCTGCCGCAGTTAGTGTACAGCTCGACATTTACACACGCATCGGAGAGAGAATAATAAAATACGTGAATATAATTTGTGGAATGAAAAGAGCGGTTCTTTTTTTATTTGCTGTTATATTTTCTAGACTATTTGCTAGAATTATGATCTTCTATACTCGTTGACAAATGATATAAAAATGATTTTTTAATTTTTTTTTGTAAAAAATCAAAAATAAAAATATATAAAATTGTGTTTTTAAATCTAAAACAACTAAAGTTGAATGTAAACTGTGGTCCGTCTATTTGAGAAATATCGGATAAAATGTTTTATTTATTATTTCTTTAATATTCAATTAATTAAAGGAACCTTTTGGTTTGTTCTCTATATAGAATTGATTTACTAATTAGATTCACCAATTAGAATTGATTCATCAATTAGAGTTGATTTGCTATGCTAATGTTGATTTACCACACTAATGTTATAATTTTAGTACGAACAACCGTCCGCGTATAACCACAACCGACATGAGCACGTACTTCTATGAATAAATCATAATTTGCAGCGGATAATAGAAAACGTATTCGTAAAGTGGATCTGCGAGACGCGACCTATTTGTGGAAAAAGCTGATTGAAGAGACGATCGAGCGATATCTTACGTAATATATGCATTGTGATCGATCCGCATGAGTGATTTGTTGCAAAATCAGCGGAAGCCTTTTTGCCATAGCGTCGTCTATACACGACGAATGGAGTGATTGATTTAGAATGGTCTGTAATGCAGAATAAACAAGAACTCATTACTGTTGTTAGTCACACATCTATTGAAATAACTATTTCCCGATTGCTTTCCGCTTTGATATGCACGTATGTGTGTGTGTGTGTGTGTGTGTGTCGTCAGCGAACTGATTACGATGTAAAACTTATGCCGAGATTAATTGAAATAATATTTTTTGCAATTTGTTCAGCTCAGTCGCGTCATCGCGACTGACTTCTCGAAAGACAGCTTTGTTATGTTTATAAATTTAATAATAAAAGAAATCTCTGTCAAGAGATTTTGTCGTGGAATTTAATAAAGAACTGCTCGAGAAAATAAATTTCGAATGACGTCATGCATGTCTTCGCGTTCGCTTTACAACAATAGATACAATTATAGAACAATTATATTCAATTGTTCGACGCGATGTGAGTACGATAGTTCCGTTTTCCATGTGTGATCACATTTCTTTCTTTGATAGCAGCTCACGCTGTAACTGCTAATTTGGCTTTAATTGCATTATTTGCTTACAGATTTCACGTGGAAAAGTTTATTAGAAAATCTGAGAATTTGAAAATGCGCATTCAATATTCCGTGATGTTCGAAATAACAGAGATCCTTATTATTTCGATTATTAAAGTCGTAAAAAAACTTGAAAATAATTTTTATAATCTTTATTGCGCGATCAATATGTCATTCAATTAACTCTCTCCGTCGTCATTAATCCACACGAGATAATCGCGAAGGTAACAAAAATTTCGCTTTAATCGTTTCAAGGCTCGAGGAAGATAACACGAAACAATGGGAAAGATATTATCACGCATAACAGATTAGATTATACAATTAGTTTGTTAATCGTTATCCGTCGGCGTTTCTTTAGAGAGCGTTTTACATAAATACGTGTGTTTCTTTTTATCTCTGCACGTAATTTTAAACGGACAACAAATAAAAAAAAGCATCGGTTAAGTCTTATAATATTAGCGTCAACGTTATGTGAGACATTGGCTTTTGAGAGAGTTTATTATCAAATTCCTTCTTCACAAACGCACGCGTACATTTATATTGTGATATTGTGTCTCGCGATATAGAAAAAAAATTGATGCACGATAGAGGCGGTACGTATCAGCACGCGTACGCACGTGTCAAGCAACGCGCGACGGCGACAAACTCGAGGCCGCAAAGGATACGTATGTGTGTATTTATACATGCACGGAATCTATACTTTTGTTATCACTGGCGGAACGATTGCACGCTGTTTTATCGACTTCGTCGTCTATAGTTGCAGGAAGCAACGCGTTCCTCATATATCGGAAGCGTCGACGCAGCGCGACCGAACCGCATGTTCTTTCGGTGATCGCGTCTGATCGCGCGAAATGTCGCTTCCACCAGGAAGATTCGACGAGACAACGCCACTCCTCTCGAGTAAGTTTTAATAAGTTTGTTCTTTTGGGAGGTAGATTTCGTTCGCGCGTCATCGATCCGATTACCGTTGGCATCGTTGGTCATTTCGATCGATCGAATCATCGCGTCATTTCTTATCACGCGACTTATATATCTCATCATCATTACGTGAGCATTGCGATGCTAACATCGAGCTGCACATAATCAACTCGATCTCTTCGCTTCCACAAAGGAAATAGTTCAATAAAGATTTATTTATAAAGATTTTCTTATTATAGTGTCATATAGTTTTTTTTTTATATATATATATATATATATAAAAGTACAATAAAAAACTTTAATATATTTCTAATTTGATTAAAACGAGATCTTGGTATGTCTAAAGTATTATCCAGATTAATTTTTACCTATTACGATTTTTTCTCTAATACAATTTATACCATTTTAACTAATTATGTGTGTATGTGTATAATAAAATTAGAAGAAATTACTCGGAACTTGTATTCTCGTCAAATAAAAGAGTTTACACTCGGAGGCAGTCGTGGCCGAGTGGTTAAGGCGTCTGACTAGAAATCAGATTCCCTCTGGGAGCGTAGGTTCGAGTCCTACCGACTGCGAAAGGTGGTCAATTTTTTTTTTTTTATGTAAAAATGTCACAAAATGAATAAATAAAATTTTGAAATAAAAAAAAAACTCGAATATTTTTTTTCTAAATGATTTCTCTTAACAAAGAAGAAAGCAAATAATTTGATATGTGCCGAAACAACGCGAAGTTTGCACAGTGCAAAAATAGTATTTCTTTTGTGTACCGCCGCGTACACAAAAGAAATACTAGTTTTGCACCGCGTACACGTGTAATCACTCGGATAATAACCGCGTGTAACAAGCAGATAAGAAGACCAGAAATAAAAAAAAAAAAAGAAAAAATCTTAGTAACTTTTTACGTCAGGCGGTTGAAATAACGATGCTATCTCTATTTTTGTAAATTGTCACGCAGACGGCGGTACGTTTTACATCTCTAATTGTTTCGTTTGGTATTTATTGGTTTACTTATCTTTTACTGTCATGGTAGTAATTGTGCGTGTGTGTGTGCTCTGCAAATATGTCAGTTCATCGACGCGTGATTAGTCAAAATATCCCTTCTATTGTATGTTCCCGCACGACAACGCGACAACATCTAACCTGACGCAACCAATTAATCTTGATACAACAGCGTTTTTCTTTTCTTCGATTTGTCACAAGTTGCACACACCTGCGTAAGTTTTCGCAATATAGTCTAAAAAAAAAATAAATAAATAAAATTACAAGTTTATGTCAAAAGTTACTCCCACGAAAACGATAATGAGATGTTTTCTCGCAGATATCTCATCCAGATCTCACGTGACGTTTGCCGAGACGTTATCACATGACGGAGTTAAAATCATGAAAATCACGAGACTCATTACGAGAATCGCGATGTTAGTAAACGCTTTAAACGGGATAAAAACGGGTAATGTCGAATTGTGTCTGTTTCTACCGTTTATTTGCAACGATCTTATCTCGAAGGTCTTTGTACGACACATTAAATATTCTTATCGCGTTGCTAATCGACGAACCACTTGAAAAATCGTTGTGCACATCGTCCTGACGGATTATCAAGAATTATTAACAAATGTGTCAGTGCTCGATGAACTTTCTGTCGGATAGAATGTCTGCTCCGTGATTGTACAAATCGCGCATACGTACTACGTTTTCATTTCATGTCGATACGAAAAAAAAAAAAAGAAACCGCAGTTTTCACGTCGATTCAACTTGACCGCTGAAGTAAAGTCCTCATCAGTGAAAGAAAATTATTCTCATTTATTTCGTGGGAAGAAAGACGCTTCTTTCTCTGAACGGTGTTCGTTGAACGTCATGACGTTGCGTAGGTACAATTAATTCAAGTAATGAAAATCGCGCGCGAGCGTTATTCAATATTAGAATAAAATGTATTTTAAAATAATAACAAATATTATACATATTTCAAAACGATTCGAGTATAATATCGTCTGCGTATTCCAATTTTGTGATATCGCGTCCGCGTAATATATATATATATAGGCAAGCGCTATGATTAGTTATTAGTTTACACAATCCCTGACACGATAGAGGGGCAATGACGATAAGCTGCTTAAATAATCGTATATATATATATATCAATATGTATAGAGTTTGCCAAACATGCAATTTTGATCAGTGGTCTCATTGCAAACTGCGATAACTTGATACACAACGAAAACAAACATGAATATTATGTCACTGGCTTTTCTTTTTGTATATAAATAAGCATTTCACGCTTTCAGCTGTGCTGTAAAACGTATTTCTTCCCGCTCTTATGCGATTAATCACAAATTCGGTTTGAATTGTGTGGTTTAGCTGCTTTCGTGATCGTTTTTCTATTACACACGTTCGTTACACGTTCTTCTGTAATAATAAATCATACAGGGCCGACTGGTACACTCTCTTGGAGTTGCGACCTCAAGGATCTCCTTCAACAAAGAATACCGATTCTGGCATGGCTACCTCTGTACAGTTGGAGCAAACTTCTGCACGACACTCTGGCGGGGCTGACAGTAGGTCTGACCGCGATACCGCAGGGTATAGCGTATGCAATAGTAGCTGGACTTCCGGCTCAGGTGCGTACGCGACACGAACTATAATGTATAACGTACATATGAACTTGCAACAAGCGTGCGCCAGTTGAAATTATCATTAAATTTTAGTGCTCGCGCATAATCTCTCAATGGCAAATCTTTGAGAACTTGATGAAAGTGTTTTTTTTTTTTTGAGACAATCTAAAGTAAAGCTGTACTTAATCTAAATTATTATTATTATTATTTTTTAAATAGATCTTAAAGAAGCTATCGATAGGAGTGGTGGGTAATATATTTAATAATGTGAGCGGCAATACTTAAAACACTTCTCGGAGATTAATACCGATTCTCGCGTAATTAACGATTACGTTGTAAAATAGTTTCCGAAATATTTTCGATGGTGAAAAATTATTCACGATCTCGAAATTGGATCTCGTTTAATTCCGATTCGATGGAGATTGCGTATTCTTGTGAAATTGTTCTTTCTCTCTCTCTCTCGTTTAATTGAATTTGTCGAACATTTCGAAAATCCCCCGTTTCGAGTCTTCTTCGATCTAATCCGTACGATAGTTGGAAAGGCGATTCTCGTTAGGTGAACTTTTGAAAACTTCAGTACGGCCTGTACAGCAGTTTCGTGGGATGCTTCGTTTATCTCGTCTTCGGTAGCAGCAAGGACATCACCGTGGGTCCTACCGCGATAATGGCTTTATTGGTACAAAAGCACGTGATGGCTGTGGGGGCAGATCTCGCCGTAAGTGAAGTTTATTAAATTTATTTCACATTTCCTCTCTCTCACTCTCTCTTTCTATCACAAAATTTAAATTAAAATTTAAATTAATTTAAATTGATTTAATTTTTTTTCTTTCTGTTTTATATTAAAACTCATAAAATTCAATTTAATTTCACGTTAATATAATGCATCGCTCTGCTCTCTCAGTGTATTATTTTATTAATATAACAAAACTCTTTCATTACAACAACATTTATGTACTACACGTATTAATTAATATTTTTAAAATATATTATTAAAAATATATTATTTTATTATTTTATTCTAACTCTTAACACCGATCCGAATGAATCGTAAAATCGTTCTTTCAGGTTCTCGTGTCCTTTCTCTCGGGTGTCGTGATCACAATTATGGGCGTACTTCACTTGGGATTTCTCGTAGATTTCATAAGCATGCCCGTGATCTGCGGTTTTAGCAATGCCGCGGCGGTTATCATTGCCACTTCTCAATTAGGTACTTTGCTGGGCGTAAAAGGACGCAGCGATTCTTTCATCGACGCTATTAGGAAAGTAATCGAGCACATAAACGAGATCCAACTTTGGGACACGGTACTAGGGGTGTGCTCGATGGTGATGCTGGTCCTTCTCAAGGTAAAGCGATCAGATTACGTTGCGGGATTACGAGGAGAAATTCGATCTTCCTTCAATAAATGCTTTCCTCGATAGAAAATCCTCCTTTTCAAAGTCAAAAATTTTCTACAGTATCTCTCACGTATTTCACATATCTTTCCCCAAAAATTATTATATATTTATACAATTAAGCCACAAAGAATTTTTTTTATGATAAAATATATAAGTAGCTGTAAGATGTGTTAAATTAATCAAACGAAATATTTTCAAACAGAACTTGCCCGGCAAAAAATTGGGAACGCCTTTTGAGAGATCAATGTGGGTGATCTCTCTGGCCAGAAACGCCATAGTCGTGATGATCGGAATTCTAATAGCCTACGTGCTGTTCGATCACGACATTCAACCTTTCCAAATTACGGGTAACATAACCGAGGGTTTGCCGCCGTTCTCCTTGCCGCCGTTCACCATTGTACACGGAAATCGCACGTACAGTTTCGTAGACTTGATCAGCGAGCTCGGCAGCAGCCTCCTCTCAATACCGCTCATCGCCATTCTCGAGAGCGTCGCCATCGCGAAGGCGTTCGGTAAGTGAATTTTTGTTCGCAAACTTTATTTTTCAATACTCCTCATATTCTACTCTCTTTTTAACTCGCGGGATCAAGGGATAAAAGACGAGGCAGCATCGAGAGCAAATACGTTCGATGTAATATTTCTTTCAGCGAAAGGAAAGACTCTCGACGCCAATCAAGAAATGCTGGCGCTCGGTCTCTGCAACGTGTTCGGCAGTTTCGCGAGGTCGATGCCCACAACCGGAAGTTTTACTCGCACCGCGGTTAATAACGCGTCCGGCGTCAAAACACCGATGGGCGGTGTAATAACCGGCAGCTTGGTGCTCCTGACATGCGGCCTGCTGACGTCTACTTTCAAATTCATTCCGAAAGCCACCCTGGCGGCCGTTATTATGATCGCGATGTTCTACATGCTCGAGGTGCGCGTTTTCGTCGTTCTCTGGAGAACGAAAAGTAAGACCGACATATATATATATACGATATCAAAAATGACTACTTACAGCTGAAAGATATCGCTTAGCTTCTTCCAATAATTCGATGCTTTTCATTCTAGACATCGTTCACGGTATTTTATACGCCCCGACGGAACTCGGTATTATAACTTTTCAAAGGGCTTACTTCTTTGTAGTACTTCTTTGTAGAACTTCTTACTACTCTCGAACGTATAAATGTGAGAATACGTAAAAAAACTTATATTTTTAAATCAATATAAAAGATGTGAAATTTAATTTTGCTAAACAATATATGTTTTTTTTTTTTTACAATTTTGTTAATAACGCGCATGTTATAAGTAATTTAATACGTGCAAAAAAACGTTGGAAATATAATTTTGCGTTCGAAATACTCGAAGAAAGTAGAAAATATCGAGTTTTAATTGAATAACCTTTTTTTTTTTTTTTTTTTTTTTTTTTGAAGAGACGCGAGACTTTAATTTCGACGTTGCAACAAATGGCATACACGTGAAACAACTTTATTGCGGAGGTTTGATGCGCGCGACAAAGTAGAGCAATTATGTAACACCGGGAGGGTTGTGTGTGCTAAGCCGTTATATATCCAATCTCGTTATAAATTATTCGATGCGGTTAATCTACTTTTCTCTTTTCCATTCTTTGTGTTGAACAGAAATTGATTTGGTGCCGTTGACAGTCACGTTATTATGTTGCTTGGCCATCGGCTTGGAGTACGGCATGATCGCCGGTATTGCGGTAAATTTAATTCTCTTATTATATTTCGCGGCCCGACCCGGACTATTGATCGAAGAACGGATCGTCAATGGTTTGACCGTGCTCTTCGTATCGCCCAAGCAATCCCTGAGCTTCCCGGCCGCAGAGTATCTCCGTGAGCGGGTAATGTCGTGGTAAGTCCTGTGTGTTGAAATTCCGCGTTGAAACTTCGTATGCGCCGCAGGATACATCGGGTGCGGAAAAAATATATTCAACACCGAAACAACTCGTCAAAAACAACAGATTTCTTCTACTTCAAATTGCGGAAATAAGATGCGCTTTTTTTTGTTTAAATTTACGTTGAAAAAATCTTTGTCGAATCTTCGTAGAGTAAAAGTTTTTTTGTCAATTATTTAAATATTTGAAAAACTTAAAAGTAACGAATAAAACTGTAATTATCTGTCAAATTTACGGATGCGGCAAAACCAGACATATTTCACCTCCGCCGCAGTTTATATTAAACCGGATGGTTTAATATAAACTCATTTATTATTTGCGTAATTTATATAAATGAGAAATCTGCTGCATATCAGAATTAAACGACGAGTCTCGATATTAAAAATACAGAAAACAGATTTACAATTCGCGACAGATTATCATAAATAATTTAATACGTGCAAAAATACTTTTCGCGTCGTCAAAATAGTTTTGCGTGCACATTGCACTTTTTCCCACAGACACCCGGTGTCTGTGTGAAAAAGACTGCTGTTTCGACCGCTGTTTTTCTCGACTTTGTTTTGTGTTTTGCAGGTGCGACAAAAAGCCGGGAAAGTTGCCGGTGGTAATAGAGGGTCGTCACGTGCTCAGGATTGATGCCACAGTCGCGAAGAATCTAGCGTTGCTTTTGTCGGATCTCGCGCTTCGAGATCAGAAGCTCATTTTTTGGAACTGGTGCGAGGACGCCAGGCGGACTTTGATAAGTTACGACCCGTCCCTCGCGATCTACTGCAGATCGTCCGGCAGTTTAGTACAGATATTTTCAGGTACAATTTGTCACCCGCCTTCGATGGTTTTCCGATCGCGGATTTTCTTTTGTGTGTTCAAAGTTTCGCGTTCTTTCTTTCTTTTTTTTTTTTTTTCGCGTCGTCAAGATTAACGGAGGGAAGGGACAGAAGAAGAGAGGGACACGGCGCGCATCACACCGCAAATTTACGAACCTGTTCGTTCCGTTCTTTCTCGATAATACTCGAGAGATGCGCGAAGATACAGCGTCTCTCGAAATTCTTTATCAAGCTCGACTTGACGCGCTGTGCTGCAAGTTTGCAAATTTACGAGCCGCGCTGTGCTTTCGAAGAAGGACACGCCCCGACACGGCACATATACCCTCCGAGAAGGTTAATGATTCGCGACGTCTTCGAAAATTTCTGGTGTTATCAGGCGCGACGCGGGACAAACTCGGGGGCGCGAATAACTTCCTCGCGAGTTTATAGCGTCCCTCTGTTATTTAAAAAAAAAAAAAACAAAAAATTGAAAAGAGAAAGAAATAAAAGAAATAGCTCCTCGAGAGAGAGAGAGAGAGGGAGGGATCAATAGAGAATGCATTTCGCTTTCGATCGATGGAAATTCCCGAGTCGTTGTTTCACGTATTTGCGGGGAACCCTGTGTTCGCGCAATGTTCTCTCGGAAGTCTCGCACCGAAGAGGGATTTTACGTCCGTGTATGTATATACATATATACGTGTATATGCAGTTTGCGATCGAACAGCGTGGGCATTTACGCGGCAGCGGCGACCTACCACCATCACGTATGCGCATACCGAATCACTTATGACGGCTCTTCCTCCCGCGTTCTCTCCTCCCGTCCCGTGGAAACTCACCCTCCTGACTGGGCTTTATATGTATATACACGTACACACACCGGTGTTGCACACTCGACGAACGCGTATATACACCATATTGTTTCTATTGTGTAACGACAACCGAAGGATGGGAGTGATGTAACGGCTAGCTCGCAGTGTGCGCTCTCTTTAAATTCGTTGTTCCATCTCGCGCAAAATATAAATCTTCCCTTCGCGCGCATCAAAATATGCTCGGTGTGTGTCGAATTTGTCGCGAGAGATGGTACGGCTACGAAATAAAAAGTCTCTCGCACAGTTTTTTTTTTTTTTTTTTTTTTTATCATGAAAACTGCGCTGCTTGTTCAACGATATTTTCTAATATCTTTTTTGAATATCCGACGAGAAATTTGCCTCGCCACAGATTTGTTTGTAATGACGATAATAATCGCACGTGTATCGCTTCTGTTTTTTTAGGCGAGACTGAGGTTTGCTGATCGAAGAGGTAACAAAGCCACAACAACATCTGTGCGTTCGCCGCGTTTTCTACGATAAATTAACACTTCCACCGTTTCGAGCAAGAACTTCGGTTGCGAGCGGACACTTTTTGCGGCCGCTCAAAGACGGCAAAAAGAGATTATTTTATCAAATATTTTATTTTATTCATGATTAACGAAAAAATATTTTAATTAATGACGTAAAAAAACTAACAACGTATCCCGCTCACTACTGATAATGTACAAAAAAAAAAAACGTACAATGTGTTAGGATAAATTTTCTAATCGATGTATGTGTGTTAATGTGTATATGTCACGTAATTAATTTGTAATTAAATATGTAATTTTTCGAAAAAACAGTTGGCGATCTTCTCATGCATTTCTAACGGTTTTTCGCGGTGTGCGCGCTCGATAATGAAATCCATTGTATTCTCCGATACGCGAGATAGTGCTGCAAACTACGGGAAATATGCGAATTATTGATAGCGAGTTATTTATCATACTTATCATCAGGAAGAAGATGAAACAAGATACATCAGCAAACAATCAACACGGCTGTTGCCTTCTCTTTTATCGCGTCCCTTTACACAAGACGGGCGATTGTTTTTTTCTTTTTTTTAGGTCATTTGATAATTATCCAAGATCGTCAATTACGAGCAAGAAAAAAAAAAGCTGACACGAGACGATATATTTTCACTTCTCAGCTCGCGCCGAACGGAATAGATTATTACTATAATGTACACGCGCGCTTCTCGTTTTGCATGTAACTTATTCAAACAGTTATTCTGCAACGCAAATGTTTCGAGACCTTGTAAAAATATATCGTCAACTAGTCGTATTAGAACAACGATTATTGCAAACATATTTTCTCTCTTCTTCCCTTTCTCGCGCATGCGCGCACACTCACGCGTATTGTATAATACGCACAAGCACGCGCAGAGCTTCGCGAAAAACAATTTATTGCGAAATTAGTGAATCGCGCGATTCTCGACGTAAATAATCTCGCTGTAATACGCACACACTCACAACTAAAAACCAATATTTCTCACCTCTTAACGCACCGTGCAAAAGCATGGTACATTCGTGCGTGGCGGCGACTTCTCGTGGAGCCGATTATCCCCCGCTGGAAAACAACACACACTCGCGAGACGGCAACATTTCGCGCACTCGCCACGGTCGGCTCGTGTTTATCACCCTTTTATCAACGATCCGTTGAGTGTTGCAACGCGGCGGAAAAGAAAAAAAAAAAAGAGCGATAATGCAATTGCGAAACACTTCGTCGCGTCACTTTCGCCCACCGAATTTCGAGCGCGCCCTTTCGAGGCGTGGGTGGTGGTGGTGGTGAGTATGTGGTGTGTGCGCAGGCGTGCGGCAGAAGCGCCGCGCGACCAATCGCGGCTCGCGGGTGGTGTAGAGGGTGCTCGGATCGATGCGGCGGCAGCGGTGGCGGCGGCCCGACCGACGACGGGCAGTTTGGTTTCGCGCGGCTCGCTTGTTCCGGTTTGTCGTGCTCGTCTCGGCGCGGCGTTCGCTGAAGATTGACCGATCGTCGTCACCCCCGCGGGCAGGGTGGACGTGGTGTTTGTATGCATGCGTGCGTGTGGTTGACTGACTGTCTCTAACCCGCTCGGTACAATCAGTCGTTGTCCGGCTCTCCGGTCGCACGCGGTTCGCACCCCTTCCTCCCCCCCCCGTGTATTTCTCCCCCGTGAATCACTTTCTCGCGAGCGTGTCCGGAGTGTCACGAAGACAGGGCGCAGCTCGCTGCACACGTTTTTGTTTACTCGCTTGATGGTCGATGACGTTCGGACACTGTCGTCGTCGCCGTCGTCGCCGTCGTCGTCGTGATGATGACGATATGAACAACACGAAGCGCCGCACCGGTGATGACAGCTGTCAGAGAAGAGATGTCAGAGTCGAGAAACCGCACGACAGGACGCGTGGATCTCGGACGCTAATCGTGAGTAGCAGCTTTCTCGCTTTCTGATCTTTTATTACGGCAGCTCGTTGCGGCCAGGTTATCCCGGGGGGGGTGGGTGAGGAGAGGGTGCTGCGTTCTGCCTTTTACGTGATACACGGCGATGATATCGCGCGCGATCGTGGTGCAAGGCGCCGCGCTTGCTGCAACCGCGAGGTCGGTGTACCGCGCGCGTCGCCGAACGGATACGCTCGATATTTTATTTTCGCCTTCCGCCTTTTTCCCTCAACGTCTCACGAGTGTGAAACGGAGATGGTCCCGGATTGGCGGATTGACTCGCCGCGGAAATCACGGATTGACGCGCGCTTGGGGTAATTAAGTAATTTATTATCTCGCGCTTTTTTCTCGCAGGAAAGAGAAGACAACACGAGAAGAAATTCCGAAAACCGGACCTATGATTCCGTACGTGGAAAGAAGAGCGATGAGACGGTGGAAATCTTTAATACGTCCACATTGCCCCTTTGACCTATTTAAGGCCGGACGATTTATCTCTCCTCGTCGCGAGAGAATTTCATGTTCATTTCTGTCACGAGTTTATGCGCTGGAGTTTTTAATGATAAATGCGCTAATTCGCGCTACACACACACGCGCGCGCGTGCACGGTTGCTTTTACAGGGCAAGGGTTTATTAGATCGGAGGATATTAATTAAACCGCGCGGTAATTGATTCCTCCCTCGCGAATATGATCCGCGTCGTAGACACGGAGATTAAAAGATATTATTTATCTTTTTTTAATTAATAAAATCTTTTGTCTAAGAAAAAAGATGAACGCGAACCTAAAAAAAATACTCTTCGAGATGTGTCTCGAGAAGATTTACCAGCAAAACAAAAAAGAAAAAAAAACAACATGATATATTTTTCGGAAACGAACACACGGTGCGTTTACCGCGGCCGAAATTGTCACCGATGATGAGTCAACGCTTGTCCTTTATCGCCACAGTTTTTTTTTTTTTTTTATCGCGCGAATATGTGTTTACACACATTCGCTCTCTCTTTCTCTCTTAGAGTTTGCCGCACGACACGTTTTCGATTATGTTATCGCCCCGAACAGAATCGGATTTTGTCCGATTTTCATCGCACGTGCGTGCGCGTCGCTGATAAAGATATCGCCGATAAACGTAGTCGCCGATGCGAATAAATGATCTACGCGCGCGCGATGCCTTATCAATTGTCGTCCTCCCTCTCTTCTCCCCCTCCCCTCCCGATGCGATGGTTATAACGCGCCGGACAATTTTCCATCCGGCGTTTTTTTGCATATTTCATTAGAAAATTTGTTCGTCCGTCGCGAGAAGTCATTTCTCTATATCCGATTGATACATACCCTACGAGCGAGCCTATAGCGTCGATTAATCTTACAGCGAATTCGCATTTCTCTTTTCTTCGTCTCTTTCTCTCTCTCTCTCTCTCTCTCTCTTTCTCTTTGTTCGACGTAATACTACAACAATCTGTACGATATAGTCAAGAGTAAACTTCCTTTAACGATCTCTCCTCCGAAGTTGTGTGTACGTATACACGCAACTCTGTTTCTCCGTTCGTCGTTATCGTTAGTTATCGTAATTGTATACGTTTCGCAAAGGCACAAGTGAGGCTGTTGTACCTAACCAAGTTCGACAAGGTTGCGTATAATTTTACGTACGTACGTGTGTTATTTTCGTCAGACACGTGGCGATAACACGCGTGAAATTAATTCTCTGGGATAGACTTTCGTCAACGCTCTCTTCTCCTCCCTCCCCACGTGTTCGACGAGTCGGAAACGACGAACAATTGATCCTTTTTTTTTTTTTTTTTTTT